>VMBQ01008457.1:0-39482 GCA_007657795.1 Dreissena rostriformis
CAAAACAACCACTAAGGATTACAAATTTAAACTTCAGGGATGCAACACTTAGACAGTTTGATTTCCTTGCTCTTTGACGAAGAGATTAGTGATGAAAATGTATTCTCATTTGGAGACATAAATTCTTTTCATCTTCAAACATCAATACGATCAGAAAAAAAAAATACTAATTTAAACCTCACAGATGAAACCCGACTTGCTTACATTTAATATATTCATCGATAAAAGAGATTAATTAATAACATTAACTATCATCATGGAAATCTACCATTATTTCAACTGTCATCAAATTAACAGATTTCCCTTATGAAACGTCGGTTTCAAGAAAGGTGTTAACGGGGGTTGGAGCGGGATACAGAAGGCGCCCCCGCCCTACTTTCTTTTAAAGGAAATTAGCCGAAAGTTAGGGGGATAATAGGAATTATTTATTTGAAGTCTTTTACCTTTGCTTAGACACTCATGGACACTCTACGCTATATTTGTTGTATTTTGTGTTAGTTGTCTGCTGAGGTGTGTGCTTGTGTACAGGCCAGACTAGCTTAGATAAAGCACTTACTACATGATAGAAGAAGAGGGTCTTTGTTTGTGTTTTTGGACCGATATTACTAGTTTTTGAGGGGTGCATGGGAGACACATACTAGATCGATTCTTTGAGTTGCAGTTTGTTAGATTACTTCTTTCTCTGCAGCGTTGGTCGTGAGATGTATTGGTTTCCTGGGGGACCACACATATTATGCTAAGGTTTGTATAGCTTCTATTTAGCAAAGGCATCATTTTTATCGTTAGTAGGATAATTCGAGCAAAGATTATATAGTATTTGCTTAAATTGTACATTAGAAGATTTGTCGGTACTTAAAGGAACCAGTCGGAATGAGAGGGTCTCTGTCCAACGATGTGAGAAGCTTAATCATTATTACTTAACTCGCTGTAATTAGGAAAATAAATGGTATACCTGCAAAACATACACAGTCCGAAAATATAAATACTGTCCTCAACGTATCACTTCTTTCATCAATATACTAATAACCTTGAAGTTCTACCAATTCGACTGCAAATAAGTGTCGCAGGTATTGTACCACCACAACATATTGATGTCACAATATCCGCAAGTGTCACCCTTGGCACCGTCACCACTTTTGTTTAACTTTTAACGGCATCGGACTACTTAAAAATCTCTCTACATCTTACTATAACAACCAGTATCCACGTCGACAGTGCCACAATCATGTTATTTACGAACTCAACATATATTCCGACATCCGTTGAACTTCTAATATATGGTTATGCCGAGGAAATAAATCGATCAATGATCAATATAACTACGCTTGTTGAATTTTAAAAAGTACACTTTTAAGTGGCGGGTGTAGAGCACCGATACACTGCACCCTCCGGTTAACGTACTTCCCGGAAGACATGTTATTAAGTTAGTATCAACAGTGGCAAAACAGTAACTATGACAGTGAGAGAAAAACAATGCATAATTGCATGGTGTGACTATATAGAGATTTATCAATGCACGGTTTCTAGGAAACTAATCGAAACGGGTTAACGGAAGAATATTACTATGTTGCCTGGAGTTGTTTAACGTTTTGTTTGTTGTCATGTTGGGTGTGTGATGTTGAATATCACGTGTGAACATCATGCATGGTGTGTGTGTATTTATCAAGGCACGATTTGTAGGAAATTAGCCGAAAGTTAGGGGATAATACAAATTATTAATCTGATGTCTATTGCCTTTGCTTGGAAACTCATGGGCACTCTCTGCTGGACTTGTTGTATTTTGTGTAAGTTTCCTGTTTGGGTGTGCGCTTGTGTAGATGCCGGACTAGTTTTGACAGAGCGCTTACTATATGATAGAATAGGATGGACTGTATTCGTGTTTTAGAACCGAGATTACTAGTTTTGTTAAGTGGTCCAGGGGAAGACAATTGCCAGATCCATTATTGGTTTTCCTTGAGCGAAACTTTGTAGGATTCCTTCTTTCTTTGCAACAGAGGTCGTGAGGTATATTGGTCTCATGAGAGCGCGCGCATGTTATATTTATGTTTTTATAGCTCATGATAACAAAGGCAACAATTATCGACAGTAGAATAATGCGCACAAACGTAGCATTGCATTTTCCTGTTTGAGTCTGATGTGAAAGCAACCCATTGTTTAAGTAGATTGTCTACACATGAACTTGATTTGCGGTAGCATTTATTAAATGTCGGTTTTTGTTGATATCATCTCTTTATGTACACTCAGAGACACCAATGCTTTTCATCTTCAAATATCAAAACGATCAGAAAGAATTACTAATTTAAACCTCAAAGATGCAACCCGACTTTCTCACATTTAATATATTCATCAGAGACTTTCATGTTTTGTTCTTTGACAAAGAGATTGATTAGAAATATTAACTATGAAAGCCTAGCATCATTTCATCTGTCATCAAATTAACACAGTTCCCTTATGAAACGTCGGTTTCAAGAGAGGTGCTAACGGGGATTGGAGCCCGATACAGAAGGCGACCCCCCCCCTAATTCTTTTAAAGGAAATTAGCCGAAAGTGTGTGTGATGTCTTTTGCCTTTGCTTAGACACTGACGGGCACTCTCCGCTATAGTTGTTGTATTTTGTGTTAGTTGTCTGTTCGGGCGTGTGCTTGTATAGAGGCCAGACTAGTTTTGACAGAGCACTTACTATATGATAGAAGAGGAGGGACTGTGTCTGTGTTTTTGGACCGAGATGACTAGTTTTTTAGGGATCCAATGTAAGACTATTGCCAGCTCTATTCTTTGTTTTCTTTGAGCGACAATATGGAAGATTTCTTCTCACTTTGCACCACAGGTCTTACAGGGGTATATTGGTCTCCTGAGTTAGGTTTATGTTTGTTTAGCTTATGAAAGCGAAGGCAACACTTATTGTAAATAGAATGAGGCTAGCAAATGCATTCTTGCTTTTTCCTGTTTCGGTCTGATTTGAGTAATATTTCTGGCCATATTTAAAAAATAACTAGCAAACTGGTATGCGAACAAACATAAGAGAGAAATGGAAATACAAGAAAACCAGACATGCAAACAAACAAATCGATCGTGTCATTGAGCTTGCTGTATAAAGACATATTAAGTTTGTAAATTGGCATCGCTTTATATCCCGCGTGAACAACGTGTGAGTTGTATCTGGATTTATTAAGGCACGGTTTTTAGCAACTCATGGGCACTCTTCGCTTGAGTTGCTGTTTTTTTTTAAGTTGTCTGGGTAGGTGTATGCTTGTGTGCAGGCCAGACTAGTTTTGATAGAGAATTTATTATATGATGGAACATCAGGGACTGTGTTTGTGCATTAGGATTGAGTTTAGACACTAGTTTGTGTAGGGGTCCAGGGGAAGACGATTTCTAGATCTATTCTGTGCGTGACAATTTGTTAGATTCCTTCTTTCGTTGTAGCAGAGGTCTTGAGTTGTATTGGTTTCCTGGGCGAGCACGCATATTATGTTTATAATTGTATAGTTATGTTTAGCAAAGGCAACACTTATCGTTAGTAGGATTTGCTATTTCGGACTGTTTTGGATATAACTACATGTACATGCCATATAAAAAGCACACTTCTATGAGAACAAACAGAAAGATCATACAAGTAGCATATCATATGTTACTTAAGAGGCAAGAGAAAACCACCACCATTATTTTTATTTTAATGGTAAGTAGGTATTGCCATCAGAACCAAGTCACGCGGACGGGATAGAGTTTCGCTCGGTGCGCGATAGTGGCTCAGCTTGTACGCCCTTCCAAACACATTTTCATTAGTTTCGATAACTCGATGTACGTACGAATGGGGTATGAAGTATATTTATCGACAGGAATAATACACAGTATTAGATTTATTATTCGCACTTTATATACACTTCATCTAGGGGATGCACTATAGGAACATGAAATGTGGATCGAAAAGGCGCACTATTTGCGTCTTCTAATAATATGTGGAAATTGCGTCTTCTAATAATATGTGGAAAATTATTGAATGAGTGATGTCCCCTATAAGGTTTAGCAACATAGTACATAGTGAATATCGAATAATAGGACTTCGTCAATTTTCGTGTTTGTGAAACCTCATTTAATCATTTAATGTATTTACTACAAAAAACTACCTTTTTTTTTAAGATTTAATAACAATAATAAAATCAAGTCATACAGGCAACAACACTTCAACAGCGGTACAACAATTAAAAAAGATTGATGTTTTCTTTTAAATCTGTTCATTCTTTCACAATACTAAAACAACATATTACAAACAGAACACAATATAGTACATAGTCGAATAATGGGACTTCGCAGATGTTCAAGTTTTTGAAAAATCATTTAATCATTAAATGTATTTATTACAAAAAAAACTATTTTTCTTTTTTTAAATGTAGTTGATAATTATAAAATCAGGTTAAACAAGCAACACCACTGCACTAGCGGTACAACAATTGAAAAAAAAATGTTTTCTTTACAATCTGTTCACTCAATAACAATACATAAACAACGTTTTACAAACAGAGCAAAATATAGTATATAGTCGATAAATGGGACATCGCCGATTTTCGAGTTTTTGAAAACTCATTTAATCATTAAATGTATTTACTACACAAAACTACAATGTTTGGAACAATTTTAAGTAATTATAAAATTAATTTTAATAAGCAACAATAATATACTAGCGGTACCACACTTACAAAAACGTGATGTTTTTTTTTTTAATATGTTCACTCATTCACAATACTAAAACAACATATTACAAACAGAACAAAATAAAGTACATAGTCGAATAATAGGACTTCGCCGATTTTCAAGTTTTTGAAAAATCATTTAATCATTAAATGTATTTATAACAAAAAAAAATGAAAATTTATTTAATAATTATATAATCAAGTTATACAAGCAACACCACTTCACTAGCGGTACAACAATTAAAAATATATATGTTTTCTTTAAAATCTGTGCACTCATTCATAATACTTAAACAACATATTACAAACAGAACAAAATATAGTACATAGTCGAATAAAGGGACTTCGCCGATTTTCAATTTTTGAAAAATCTTTTAATCAGTAAATGTATTTATTACAAAAAACTAAACATTTTGAAAATTTATTTAATATTTATAAAATCAAGTCATATTAGCAACAATCTTCACTAGCGGTACAACAATTGAAAAAAAATGTTTACTTTAAAATCTGTTCACTCAATAACAATACACAAACAACATATTACAAACAGAGCAAAACATAGTACAACGTCAATTAATGCGACATCGCCAATTTTCGAGTTTTTGAAAACTCATTTAATCATAAAATGTATTTACTACACAAAACTACAATGTTTGGAACAATTTTAATTAATTATACAAATTAATTTAAATAAGCAACAATAATATACTAGCGGTACCACACTTACAAAAACGTGATGTTTTTTTTTTAAATATGTTCACTCATTCACAGTACTAAAACAACATATTACAAACAGAACAAAATAAAGTACATAGTCGAATAATAGAACTTCGCCGATTTTCAAGTTTTTGAAAAATCATTAAATCATTAAATGTATTTATAACAAAAAAAAATTTTTTTTTTTAAATTTATTTAATAATTATATAATCAAGTTATTCAAGCAACACCACTTCACTAGCGTTACAACAATTAAAAAAATATATGTTTTCTTTAAAATCTGTGCACTCATTCACAATACTTAAACAACATATTACAAACAGAACAAAATATAGCACATAGTCGAATAATGGGACTTCGCCGATTTTTATTTTTTGAAAAATCTTTAAATCAGTAAATGTATTTATTACAAAAAAACTAAAAAAAAATGAAAATTTATTTAATATTTATAAAATCAAGTCATATAAGCAACAATCTTCACTAGCGGTACAACAATTGAAAAAAATATGTTTTCTTTAAAATCTGTTCACTCAATAACAATACAGACAGACAGACAGACAGACAGACAGACAGACAGACAGACAGACAGACAGACAGACAGACAGACAGACAGACAGACAGACAGACAGACAGACAGACAGACAGACAGACAGACAGACAGTTTATTTCAATCCAATAAGGCATTTAAGCCCACGAGGACATATATACAATACAAGTATTGACGAACAGTGTAGACAAGAATACAAAGTTTTAACAAAAGTTTTGGTTGTATGTTTACAACATTTGGAGAAGATCACAATGAGAACAATATTTCAAAACATACTCGTCACATGTGCATCTGCATACTTTTGACCCATGCTGATAGACGAGTAAACTCAAAAATGCCAAGCAAAATTATCTAGGAAACATTACATGCAAATTTGAAATCCGGATATGTTTATAATTTAGTTCCATTTTACTATTACGAAAACAAGTAAAATAACCAATCGCAAAGAAACCTTTAAATACAGAAATTTATACAGTTTAATCATTTAATTTGCATTACTTATATATCTATCACAGATGGTATTTTATCATCTATAGAATTAAAATTAAGAGTACCATAGATATATATGTCTTACCGAAACGAAAATGTAAGACTGATATCATGGGCAACTGCTATCACTAACATCTGTACTTAACTTAACAATATATATCCACGTGTCATATATTTGACTTACCGAAAGAAACATGTAAGACAAATATTGTGGAAACAAGACTTGTAATGACACGTTATAATACACTAATTGTAAGATCTTAAAATACCTTATGCTTTAACGAGTAAGATTAACTACACAAAACTAAAACGTTTGGAGAAATCTTAAATAATTATAAACTCTAGTAATGAAAGCAATAACACTACACCATCGGTAAAACAATTACAAAAAACCGATGTTTTCTTTTAAATATGTTAACTCGTGGACAATGAGTTTAATACAAGATTTTATACAAGAGAATAGTATAGTACATAGTTTTTAGATATCGAATAATAAGACCTCGCCGAGTTATTGAAAACTAATTTAATTATTAAATGTATTTACTACACAAAACCACAATGTTTTAAACAATCTAAAATAATATTAAAATGAAGAAATGTAAGCAACAACACTGCACTCGCGGTACAACAATAACACGAAGTTGATGGTTTCTTTTAAATGTGTTAGCATTAAAACAAGAGCATAGTACATAGTTGATATCGAATAATGGGACTTTGCCTGCCGATTTTTGAGGGCTTGACAACTTATTTAGTCGTGAAATGTATAATTATACTACACAAAAATTTAACGTTTAGAACAATATCATGTAATAAGGTTCAAATCTTAAATATACCACTGTCATGATCCAAACACGGGACCTTTGAGAGCAAAATCTAAAATACTGCATGAAACATAAATACGCCATGAGGATAAATTTACGGAAACAACACATAGGCCGTAAATCATCGGTTATTTTCAGGTCACCAGACTCTCTCTAGAAAAACTACCCGAACCTCTTAACACTTTGCATGCTGGGATAGTTGTCGTCTGTTAAAATGTCGTCTGCTGAATTTTTAAAATTAGCATTTTCTTCGATTATTTGCAAAGACAACTATCAGAATAGCAAACAGTTGGGATCCTGATGAGACGCCACGTTCTGTGGCGTCTTATCTGTATCCAAACTGTTTGCAAAGGTCTTTAAAATTCGATTCCAGCACTGAAAGAGTTAACTGTTATTTATTTTATTTTTTAAATAATGTATACCACCTTACTCTACCTACCCTAATATAGCGACACAACCTTTAACAAACAGATGGTTTTGCCTTTTACAAAACTGAAAACAAATTTAACATCAGCGATAAAAAAAAACTATTCTATTTTTTTCGAATTGTCACGCTCGAGAATAATCCTTTCACGTCCTCTCGGAATTTCTGACCGCTCAAAATATACACGTAAAAGTTAAGAGCGTGATTAAGGTTCATAAGGTAGCTGCATGCCTTCATGATGATCTGCCATTGAAACAAAGTGATCGAAATGCTCTCAAAATAGTAATAAGAAATCATATTCATTACCCTGAAAGGAATATTTGTTATAATAAATGTTAAATTGGCCATTAGAAGATTTATCGTCACTGAACGGAACCTGTCTGATTGAGAGGGCTTCAGTGCAAACGATGTGCGGAGTTTAATCCATATTACTGAACTTTCTGTAATTATCACAAATAATGGTATAACTGCAAAACAAACCAAGTCAGATATATTATAGAATGAATCCCATGTTTCGCTTTTGGAAACTGAAAACCAAATACCTAGCTTAATCATCACTTCGGTTGCGAGGAAATGTCGCATGTATTGCACCACCACAACAGCGATACATGTCACAATCTCCGCGAGTATCACCCTTGACACCGTCACCAACTCTTTAACTTTGAACGGCATCGTAACACTTAACAATCTCTCTGTATTTATGACAACCAGTGTCCACATCGACAGACCCCTAAGCGTGTCACTTGCGAAATATAAATATAATCTGGTAACCGCTGAATTGAAATATTCAATAAACGAGGGATTAAATCCAATAATGACGTTCAACAGCGGAGAAATTGTCACTAACATATCTTCGCCTGCAAGTATTCCGAACAGAATACTGGTTGTAGTTACTTTGTCCCTCGCAACCACTATAAGTATTAGCACATTGCCGAAAATCGACGACGCTACTAACACCATATTGAGGAAAAGAAACACGTTATTCAGTATATGAATCAGGTTTGCGCGGCTGATATCCACCGTGGCGTTTTCTGAGATATTCATTTCATCAAAATGCGTCAACCAATAAATGAACCTACGACCGAACAAACTATATCACTCGTGATATGTCCACATATTTATAACTAACGGAGCCGTGATTAAATCATTATTATGAATTGATGTTTATTAAATGATGAAAGGACTTCATTTGCTGTAAATCATTAGGGAAATCAGTTAAAGCTTGATAATGGTTTTAGCGCAAAGCATGTGATTCTCACCATATATAGCAGTAAACTTTTTGTCAAACCAGAATTCTCCAGTGTTTGTGATAAATTGTCTGAAAATGGTTTAATATATAGACAATTCATAAAACACTATGCGGTCTTTAAAAAAACAACATTTTCATTAATTCAAAGATAAAAAAGATACAAAAAAAGTAATTTAATTTGAACATCATGAACGTACTTCTAGAATTGTCATCTTTATTATTCGTTTTTCCGTGAAATATATGATTTTATTGGTGAAACACAATACGATTTCAGTATTTTCACTGAGTAAACATATCATAAAAGAAATGCAAAATGTTTGTATCACTTGCACTGATCTACATGTGTCAGTTATTTTTTGACAATTAAAGAAGTGTGTAGAAATATTCACCAAATTGTTTTGTTTTCCCCATAAACTCATACAAAAATCAACACATTGTTTTGTATTGAATGATTTATTTGACGATAACGTTTTCTTCCGATTTGAAAATATTTAGAATAAGAAATTCAGGTAACTAAAAATAGATAAGTATAATACATGGAATAGCATCATGCCCTCGCTAAACTATATTTCAACGTGTGAACGTCTTGTGCATACATGTATTTTGTATTGGCAAACGACGCACTTGATTTTTGATCTCGCTAATGTTTAATCTAATATTAACACAAAATATCTTTGCAAAAACAAATCGTCGTTGAAATAAATATTCAAATGGTATTTCATAGATAAAGAACAAAAGGATCAATATAATTGTTAACATGTTTTCTCGTATCCAATTATATATAATGTACAAATAAAGCTTGTCACAAAATAACGGAGATTTACATCGATGCCGATTGTCGAAATACGTAGCATGTTGGTACCAGCAATTATACCCTTGGGGTGAAGCCAGTTTTGAACACAGGGTTATGGTTTTGAAACTCTTTATAGACGGCCACGTATCTATGTTTTATACCAATTACTACACTGTGGTTTCAGGAAAAGAATATTTACTTTGAGTTGATTATTTATCATGTGATCCCCAAGAGCCCCTACTGGCGACCGTCAAACGACGAAAGCTGGCTTGGTTTGGAAACGTCACCAGACACGACTCTCTGTGCAAGACTGTTCTCCAGGGCACGCTAGAGGGAGGTCGACGTCGAGGCCTTCAGAGAAAAAAACTGGATGGACAATATTAAAGAGTGGACATCCCTTTCCATGGATAAAGTACTATCAGCAGCACATAACAGACTTGACTGGAGGAGGATTTCTGTATCGTCGGCCCTCATTTCCCCCAAACGACCAAACCGGTCAAGGGATTGAGGATGATGATGATGATGATGATGATGATGATGATGATGATCCCCAGGACGTATCCAGTGTTGAATCAATAGACATGACTTGAACACATGTTTTATAAAACACCAATACAATATAATACACCAAATATAAAACCTTTGGGCCTTATTCTTTTCGAGGAAGAGATTCTTTAATTTATTGTGATTTGTAAGTCTACATTTACCTTTTGACTCCCAGAGTATGGCCAGTTTTTTCCCCAGGGTACATATCATATCATTTCCTTTATTTCATATGGCTGAGAATGTGATTAACATGTAGTAATAAAGAAAATCAGTTGTCTTTAATTACAGGATCAGACGTAGACAAACAATGTAGAAATAGACATACACAACATTCCACATACAATACGGCAATAATATAAATTACACATTATCATAGATAATTTTCTTTCATATGTTCATATATGACTTCAGAGAAAGAATTAATTATGCGTTAAGCCCTTTTTCAAAGGAATGGGCTGCGTTTGTCCTTTGAAAGTCATGTTGCATAATGTGCTTTAAAAAAGTCAGATGGAAAGGAGGGTGGAGGGGTGGGGGTAAACCGATATGTTTGCACTTAATTAATTTTAGTATATAAAACGGCATCAGGAAAATAAAGTATCGTGATTAGGGTCAGATTGTACTGTAAACATACACACATACTGCATATAAGGAGAACAAAGGATATTTGAACATCCGGTCTCTCGAAGGGCAACGAACAACAGATTTCTGGAAGGGGTTAACTTTTTTATTCTGACGTCTATGATTTTGAAACCTAAAACCACATAAGAAACGAATACCGTAAAGCCGAATGGGCGTATTAATTTAAATATATACATTAAGTGGCAAACCGGATGAAAACACCAACAAGTCCCTGTATTTTCCCCCAATAATTTCTCCTGTTCTTTTAAATTTGTGGAAACGTATTTTGAATTCCAAGTTTTAGGTTAGTTACTTCCTGTTCTCTGTAGATACCATGCAAACATATGTGTCGTGTTCTGAGAAAACTGGGCATAATGCTTGTGCGTAAATTGTCATCCCAGATTAGCCTGTGCAGTTCGCACAAGCTAATCAGGGACGACAATTTCCGCTTTTATGGAATTTTTAGTTAAAATGATGTTTTTTTTTAAGCGAAAATCCATTTTAGGCGGAAAGAGTCGAAAGAGGCTTATCTGGGATGACACTTTACGCATATGCATTTTGCCCAGTTTTCTTCGAACGCGACACATATTTTTTGTGCCACTATCAGCTGATTTTGAACTACCGGGTATTTATATTTTTCAAAATTTCTGGTAAAAAATGCTTTCGTTTACAAATGATTATTAGAAATGTAAATAATACTTGTTAACAGTTTATGATAGTTGTATATGAAATAAGATAAGTTCAACATGGCATAATCGTTTGTGTCAAACGAGGGTGCCCGTGAAAGTGAAGCTGGAACTTTTAATTATTTGTACGGTCGAACTAATATATATATAAAAAAATCAAGGATACAACAAAGAAAACCTTTATGTTCAAAGTGTGTATAATTCTGCCGTTTCGTCTTGTCTTCCATTTGTTTCTGAGTGAGGCTTGAAAACCGTAGTCGCAGAGAAAGCGGTTGCTTTCATTAAAAAAATCATTGGCGCCGATTTATACACATAAACCAATCTATTTTAACACCATACAATATCAACCTCCGCGCATAGATTTGACTGGAACCAGCATAGCTGGATCAATGTTCTATGTGAGAGCATGGAACGACAACTCTGCGTGGAGATTGCACATACTATGTCAATCTCCACACAGAGTTGTCGTTCCATGCTCTCACATACAATTATGCTGGTTCCAGTCAAATCTCTGCGCGGAGGTTGACAATATGTCCCAAACTAATCAGTCGGCATCAAACAGGTTCAAGACGGCTGCAGAAACGTTACGAAAAGAGAAAATGGGACCTGATCATCACGAAAATATTCCAAAACGTCCCGAATTTCAAAATCTGCTTTCCTGAGTCGTCGGGGTTCTTATGGGGCCAGGTTTAACTTACAATTGTTTGTGTTAGTAGGCAGCCGCTCGACACGGTTTCAACTCGTGTAAGGGTTATAAATAACCAGTAACTTGACATCAGCTTATTCTTTAATTATTAATAGGCAAGTTTAATGCGATTTATGTGTACACAAATATATCATTATATATCGGGGGCTGCCAAACTAATTCAATTTCAATATAAATACCTGTTGTAGTTCAAGAGATAGACGTTAAACCTGAACGTCATTGCGATGAAAATGCACACGTGTGCCGCATAAACGATACTCAATACATGTGAGGTAGCAAGTCTGTGATACCAGGGTGCAGGATAACGTGACTTTGTGGGTTCACAATTAAATGTTAATGAATGTAAAAACACCGGTAAGTGGCGCTTTTTTTTTCAAATAACTTTTAAAACATTTTTTCTTAAGAATTTCAACTAGTGCATAAAAGACAGTTTTTATGCTCAAAATCACTTTATTAAATAAGCCTGTGTTCTTGAACAAAAATTCGATGTGTACAGCATTCATGTACACGGTTATGCTTGACGCAACGTGAAATTGTGTTACCGATTTCAGACGTATTTATTCTTAAATCTGAAGATATCGACACAAAAACTGTCTTTTATGCACTTACGATTTTGAAAATGTATTTCAATAACTTGAGATAATTGCAAAAATAAAGTTCTTAAAGGTGTGTTTACATTCTGTCCAGCCCGTTTGTAAACCTCTGAAAACCTCGTTGATTCTGCACCATGATTACTATACTACCGTACAAGTAGTGGGTTGCGGGGGAATATCGCAGTCGACCTGCCTTACTGTTCATCTGTCCATCCGTCCGCTTGCATGTTATTATACACACTGTTCAATACTTAAAACTCATCGCCTAAAAAAAATGATATCTTTGAGACGCCATTGCCTTTTACGGCGGATTGTATTTTATTTAAGAAACTGCTCACTGGATGTTGCAAATATTAACATTCAAAGTGTTTTTTTTCAGAATTAAAATGAAACGCAGTTCATTTTCAGCACACCATCATTTCCGCTATTGTCACATCTTACATCGATCACCCGTTCCTTCATGATTATGGTGAAAATGGGACAGTCAGGTCAACAGGCTTTCTTTTTTAATATTATTTGATATTTGGTGCTAAAGAAAAACCGGCATTAAACTCGAAATAAAATTCATACAGATATTTTCATTTAAGACAAAGTTTTTTTTCTTTCAGAACTTGACCTTTATTTACAAAGTTATATATTCTGATTTAGTTACGTCAAGTTGTTCTAGCCTCAAGTTTCAATAACATTTTAACAATTTCTTTACCAAGATCTATAAAAAAGGTTGTCTCAATATTGTTAATAAGAGGGTCATGGGCCCTTAGGCGCTCACCTGAGACCCAAAGGAACAGACTATTCTGAAAAGTGTGAGCTGATGTATGAAGATTGGACCAAAAAAGTGACTTCAAGAGTATCAACATGTTTTTGTTTTATTTCACTAGTTTTTTAGCTCACATGACCCAGTTTCAATCTCAGCCGAGATTTTGTTAGGACAAATATTCTGACTAATTTCCTGAAGATTGTCCAATAAATGCGGCTTATATAGCGTCAACAAGTTTCACTATAGTCATACAAGAAAAACTGCTCCGCCCCCACAGCGGCCATGTTTTTCAACAAGCCGGAAGAATTTTCGAACTCGACCAAGAAGCCATTAGAACTAGTGTTCTGACTAAGTTTCATTTAGATTGCACTAAAAATGCCTTCATGTATGCTAGAGTTTTAACTAGGTTTCACTATAGCCATATAAGGAAAAATGCCCCGCCCCCGGCGGCCATGTTTTTCGACGAACCATAACAAGTTTCGAACTCAGCCGAGCTGTCATTAGAACAAATGTTCTGACCAAGTTTCTTCTTCTTCTTTTTCTTTTATAATAAAGGCTATGTTCATTACTGATATATTATGGCCATGCGCGGGGGGTTANAAGAGCCTAGCTTGTTGTCTTCTTGATTGCAAGGTATTCCAATTTAAATCCTTAATTATATTTGTGACTGTGCCCGGGGTCTTGCTGTAATTATTCGTTACAAATCTGGCGGCTTGAAGCTGAACATTTTCATTTTTATCAATATCCTGATGGTAAGGGTCCCACACACTAGAGCAATAATCCAATGATATTCTAACAATGCTGTTATATGCCTCTGCCTTAGTTTCCATTTAAGAAGAATGAATGTTTCGTTTTAAGAAGCCTAAGCTCTGACTTGCTTTACTACTAATTGTATTTACATGGGGTGACCAGTTTAAATTTGAGCTTATTTCAACACCAAGATAATTTGCCTGGTTTACAACAGACAGAGGTTGATTGTGAAGAGTGTAAGCTGTATTTACTGGTTTACGGTTTCTCGTAACAAGCTTGATATGACATTTTCTATGTTAAAAGACATCTTCCATTTCTGCTCCCACAATGCTAGACTATCTAGATCTCTCTGAAGCTGAATAGTGTCAGCCGAAGTTTGTATGGGTCTGCAGATGACACAATCATCCGCAAATAGACGGACGTTTGTCTTCACAGATGAAGGTTGATCATTTATGTAGAGCAGAAACAGAAGAGCCCCAAAAACTGAGCCCTGGGATAAACCAGAAACTACAGGGGCCATGGGGGAAGTTGCCCCAACTACAACAACATGTTGACTACGGTTTCCGAGAAAAGCTTGAATCCAAGAATGTGTAGTGCCCGTGATGCCATAACGGGCTAGTTTCAGCAACAATCTACCGTGATAAACAACATTAAATGCTTTCCTAAATTCCACGATGGCAACATCCACATGGTCGCTCTGCATGGTAGAAGTCATGGATAAAACCCAAAATTTGGGTTTCGCAAGACCGCCGGGCTCGAAAACCATGTTGGTTGTCCACCAGGATATTAAAGCTGTCAGGATTATCTAAGATGTTACTAACAACGATATGCTCCAGCAATTTACAGGTAATACATGTTAATGAGACTGGTCTAAAATTACTAGCTTGGTACTTTTCACCATTTTTTAATATGGGTTAAAAAGCTATGGACCATTCAGATGGAACAGAACCAGAAATAAGTGATTTGTTTATAGAGAATTGTTAAAATAGGTGCGATTTCATTTGCACATTCCCGTAATATTCTGAGTTTGATTTGATCTGGCCCTGTGGCCTTGTAACGATTCAGTTTTAGTAGGAGTTTCTTAATACCATTTACAGTAATATAAATTGATAGCATGTTTTGATACGGTCTATTGCCAAGATCTGGATATGAGCTGTTTGTGTCATTAGTAAAAACAGCAGAAAATTGTTTATTTAAAACTTCAGCTTTTTCTTTGGGGTTAGATTTTAAGACCCCATCATCCCTTTAAGGTGCTACACCACATGAGTCATTTTCAAGCTTTTTATGAACCCCCAAAAACGCTTAGTTGTCCCATTGTTATATTCTGTTTCATCACATATTATGTTGTTCATATAGTCACAATAAGAATTACGAGTTTTCTTGTGTAGTATTGATCTGATCTTCTGAATATTTGGAAGTATAGTGTAATTTTTAGTCTTTTTCATTTTGCTATAAATCCGGTCACGTTTTTTCATTAGCTTTTTAATGTCGGAATTCAGCCATGGTAGATGCTGCTTGCCAGAAAAAAAAACAGTGTAAGTTGGTATATACTTTTCAATAAGTTTGTTAAGACAGACTTTGAAATTGTCCAAAAGCTTCTGGACAGTGATATCATTAATATTGTTTACATTTATACAATTTCTTAAACCAGTTTTCATTTCGGACCAGTTAGCCTTGTCAAACAGAAGTATATTCCGTTTCTCTTTCCGATTTATTTCTATCAGAAGATAAAATGGATGCAGTGATCACAAAAACCTGGTATGACCTTAACTGTTTCAGCTAAAGAAAGAATAAACAAGAAAAACAGATCAAGACATTTCTTGGTGGTATCGGATAGTCTTGTTGGTTCATCAACTATTTGGTTTAATGAATTCATGATGAACGTACATGTACAATGAGTATCTGCAAAGTCTAAAATTGTGTTACATTCTCCTGGGTGTGAAGCATTAGAGTCTATGTAAGTTTTATTTTTCCAATTTATTTCCCCAAGGTTAAAAACACTCCCAATTAGGGTTGTACTATTTAATTTATCAGTGAGACTGATGGTACGAACCAGCTCGTCTATACATGTAAAATCCCTATCAGGTTGTTATGCGCTGCAGACCAGCAGGTCTTTTTTACCATTTTGCTTTATGTTTACCCAAATAATCTCAGATGAAGATTTTAATTCCACAGGAGCATGGCTTCTAAACTTATTTGAAACCAGTACAAAAACCCCACCTCCTGTTCTGCCTTAACGATAATTTCTGTAAACAGTGTAATCGGATGGAAACACTTCTGATTTTTTTTAGTTTAGGCTTGAGCCATGATTCGTTACCCAGAACAACATCAAGTTTTACAGTAGTTAGCATAGATTGGAAAGCTATTTTTTTTCTTCTTTAATTTACATACTTACAATTTACAGTCACAATTTTTTAGGTGTTGTACATACTGTGATTTGTGAGTTGGTTATTTGTTGTGTCTCATAGATTGAGAGCTTGTAGTTGTGCATGGTTGTTTACTGACTGGTGTGCTAAAGTGTAAGGGTGCTTGCTGCTCAGATCCTGGGGATTGCATACATGTAAGGACGGATGAGTGCTCTGTACTGGCATGTGATAATGAATGATCTGATTGTATAGACTTTGTGTGATCAAAGAAAGTAGAGTCAAAATTTAATACACCACAGTTTGTACATTGCCACAGTTCACTTGAGTGATCACAATGAAACTGATATGTAAGTGAATTCATGCCCTGACATTCTGCATGAAACCATGTATAACAGTCTTCACAAAAGACTCCTTAACTTACTGGACCTGGATTTTAATTCTGTTTTATTACCAAATAGGATGAGTAATACACATAAATAATATAAAGTGAGACGGCTCCTGCCAAAAAGTTGCCTCTTCTTTCTATACCTGTCAATAATACCCGAAAGGGGAGTTAGACAGAATAGATAGATAGATAGATAGATAGATAGATAGATAGATAGATAGATAGATAGATAGATAGATAGATAGATAGATAGATAGATAGATAGATAGATAGATAGATAGATAGATAGATAGATAGATAGATAGATAGATAGATAGATAGATAGATAGATAGATAGATAGATAGATAGATAGATAGATAGATAGATAGATAGATAGATAGATAGATAGATAGATAGATAGATAGATAGATAGATAGATAGATAGATAGATAGATAGATAGATAGATAGATAGATAGATAGATAGATAGATAGATAGATAGATAGATAGATAGATAGATAGATAGATAGATAGATAGATAGATAGATAGATAGATAGATAGATAGATAGATAGATAGATAGATAGATAGATAGATAGATAGATAGATAGATAGATAGATAGATAGATAGATAGATAGATAGATAGATAGATAGATAGATAGATAGATAGATAGATAGATAGATAGATAGATAGATAGATAGATAGATAGATAGATAGATAGATAGATAGATAGATAGATAGATAGATAGATAGATAGATAGATAGATAGATAGATAGATAGATAGANCCCCCGCCCGCCCGCCAAGGGGTTTCACATAATACGTCCCGTATTTTATACGGGCGTATAAAAATTGGTTCAATAAAGCAACTTCCTGCTTTGTTGGTTAATCTGTTTAACAACGTTTAACCAAAGATTGCGACTGTGCGATGGGTCTGTCACTTCCTGAGGTTTTTTCATGTTTACTAACAACTAGATGCAGGGTCTTCAGTTGTAATATGAAGAGAAATGTGCAGTAGCCCCAACACACACAGAGTATATGCTGACATTATTGTCTACAGGTATCGTACAAGAACGAAAATTAAGATGTCGAAAAAAAAATTGAGGTCGCGAAAATATTTGACAAATCAACAAAGTGTGGCCCAAGATCTTTTATGGCAGTAGGAATGAAAAAAATACTGGCACACTCTGTGTACGTTGCCTCAAATACCTGATCTTACAAATAGGTTTAGGGTTTCTCTGCTGGAAGGAATAGTTAGTACGCGAGTTTTTGTCTTCTTAAAAAAGGTGAACCCCACGCAGCTTTCACTCTTACCATTATTTTTCATTACGATTGGACTATAAATGTGACTTCTTTAGTGTTAACAAGGTTTTACAATAGCCATTACAGGAAAAATGCCCTGCCCACATGCGTTCATGTTTTTTTTTAACCAACCAGAACCATTTTCGAACTCAGCCCAGATCTCATTAAAACGATCAATGTTTGACCTAGTTTCATGAAGATTGGACTAAAAATGTGAGTTTTAGAGTGTTAACAATGTTTTACTATATCCATATAAGGAAAAATGCTCAGCCCCCTGGTGGCCATGTTTTTAAACCGACTGGAAGCATTTTCGAACTCATCCAAGATATATTAAGAACAAATCTTCTGACTAAGTTTCATGAAGATTGGACAATAAATGTGACTTCTATAGTGTTAACAAGGTTTTACTAGTCATATAAGGATAACTGCCCAGCCCCCTGGGGGCCATGCTTTTCAACCAACCGGAACCATCTTCTGACTTGTCCAAGATATCACTGGGATACATTTTCTGACCAAGTTTCATGAATGTTGGACTAAAAATGTGACTTCTAGAGTGTTAACAAGGTTTTACTTTAGCAATGTAAGGATAACTGCCCCGCCCCCCTGGCGGCCATGTTTTGCAATCAACTGGAACCATTTTCGAACTCGTCCAAGATATCATTGGGACAGATGTTCTGACCAAGTTTCATGAAGATTGGACAATATATGTGACATCTATAGTGTTCACAAGGTAAATGTTGACGACGGACAAAAGGCGATCACAAAAGCTCACCATGAGCACAATGTGCTCGGGTGAGCTAAACAAAGTTCTTGCGAAGACGTACATTCTGATAAAAATTGATTTAAATTGCTTTAGATGTTGCCATCACAAACCAAATGGATATCGACTGGACCGACTGGTGCATAGTAATTAATATATATGAATAAGTTTGGATAACTTGCTTTAAAAAGACTTAAATCAGTAAGTACACAATATCATTTATTATATCCTATTACCAGATGAAAATCGATAGGATAACAACAATGGTATAAACTTGAGCTATATACTATCGCTATTTTAGATGTTTTTTTTCCAAAAATGGGAGAATCTGTTTTTGTCAACTACGGAAAAACAAAATCGTCAAAAATGCGATATTTGATGATTATTAATGGAAAAAGGGAGGAATACTAGGATAAATAGAATATTATGTGAGTTTTGGATAACGATCAAGTTTATCATGCTCGGCTCGAACCATGGAAGTGCGAGGTTCTAAGCCTCGCATGATAAACTTGATCTTTATCCCAAACTCACATAATATCCTCTATTTATCAGGTTGAGTATTGCATCTTAACTAGAGGTTTGTCCATAATGAAGATAATGCCACGAAGACGAAATCCTTCTGTCTATGTGTTGACAATCACTGCATAGGCAAAAACCGTTACGTCTATCTATCCCGCGTCATAATGCACAACACTCGTAAGCAGAGCACCATGTTGACAATTATTACCCCAATGTCGACGAATGAGAGAAACACACAAGACATCAAGAACAGTCACAGAAAAAAAACATGATAGGAAAACACGTTCTCTGTATTAAGAATCATCAGGTAACTTTGTTTTTTTGTCGACAAACATGCACACACACGCACAGTGGTAAAAATATAAGCCATTATCATGGCAGGGGCATAATAAAATTCATTAGATGATTATAAAACACTTGAAACTTATTTGAGCTTACCTATTTGTTTACAATAAACACATAGATTTAAGGTTGATCATATAATTGACATAAATAAATTGATACAGAAGTTTTAAAACATCCGCTAATGTGTTAAGAGACTCCGCTCTTGAAGCGAACCCATTGCATGTGTTTTCACAGAAATGTAGTTTGCTTGATAATTAATATTGCCTCTGTTACAAAATATAACAAATTTTTATATTATAATTATTTATTTCAATAACTTTTTATACAACTTTTTGTATATTGTATATATTGCACACAAAAAACATACACAACAGGAACGTGGAATACAAGAAAATGTCGCCAATAAATTTACTGGACACATGAGAAGTCTATAAGCACTGTTCAGCATTAATTAATTAATGCAGAAAAACACTGAAAAAAGGTGTAATACAATTATTATAATTTAAACATGTTCTCAAAACAAATTCATGAAACTTGAGTGTCTGGATTGAGCACATCCGAAAATATGGATGTATGTCTTTTTATTTGGACTACAACTATTACTTGAATTCTTTGTTAAACAAAGTTCAAAATCAAATCAACTCAAATATAAAGTTTTAATTTATAGGAGCAGTGATTAATATCTATTTTTGCTGCAAAAAAGAAACACCACATTTTTATTACTTTACGACGTGAAACTGCAAGGGATGCAACTGTTTTATCCAATTGACCACAGTTCAAGAATGTTTTAGCTCTCTTTGTTTACACAATCCACAATTAGATGGGCAGTTATCAGGAAATAACTAATGAAAAATTCCATATCAGAAAAAAAATAACTAAGCAGCTGTATCGAACAGTTTCTTCTCAATGATAGCTTGTACGTCCTCTACGCTGTATTTCACATACTTCTCCAGGTTTTTGGTGAAGTTCATTTTGCGGTACTTTTCAAAGAAGATCCTATAAGGTGGGATAATGTACTCCACATTGTCTCTCTTCATGGCATCCCTCAGCTCAACGTCCGGTATGGCGTATGTCTTCTGGGCTCGAATGATTTCTTCCAGTTCTTTGTTGAAACCCTGCAAGATGGTTTTATGAAACATTATTGTACCCCAATCAAGTTCCTAGCAAGTCCTCTTGCTAACATACATCAAATAAGTTTATGGCTAGGTGGCTTTATTTTGGTTTATAATTTTAATTTACATTTTAATTTACATTGGAGGTACTAAGCAGTGTTTAGCCGAGAGAAAAGCAGATTTTTAAAGATATGTTTATACTATTAAAATAAAATAATTTACAAATACAAACCGTAAATTTGTCCTTTATATTTTGTTTCTCCTTTTCTTTTAACTGAAAGTAGAAACCAAATTTTATAAACATATATTTCTTAATAAATACAAAAACATGCTTTCAAAAAAAAAAGGAATTAGTTTCAACCTCAGTACTGAACAAACACAAAATATTTGCTCAAAATATAAGGTAAAGGAAGAAGTCAATTTTTCAAGATCTGATATAATTTTACAAATTTTCATCTCAAAGATTGTCTTCAACAAATCAGAAGTAAACAGTCAGCAAATTACTATCCATATTAGTCATATAAGTCAATTAATATATCTTATTAAGAACTCATGTTAAGTCTTACTAAACAAGGACAATTCCAAAGTCTTTAATCCACCAGAGTGTCTAATATCTTATGTCTGCTACTGGTATTTATGAGGAAGACAAAGTTAACAATGACACACCATTCGTAGGCTAACAGACATATGAGTAAGAGTTATACCTTTGCCT
The DNA here is from genome assembly GCA_007657795.1 of Dreissena rostriformis. NCBI lineage: Eukaryota > Metazoa > Mollusca > Bivalvia > Myida > Dreissenidae > Dreissena > Dreissena rostriformis. The sequence continues at coordinate 21,868 of VMBQ01008457.1, forward strand.
CAGGGTTCATCATACGCTGAGAGGAAATGGGCTCATTGATCTCCATGAGGTAGTGCATCACCCGACTCCAGCTGAAGTACAGGAGAGAGAACATGGGCAAATATGAACGCATAGCCAAGCATTGAAACATAGGCAAATATGAACGCATAGGCGTGCGTGTTGCAACAGACCATATGTGACTAAATATAGATGTGCAACTCAGTACATGTAGTATTTTAGAATGGAAAATTTACATCGGAATCAATGCACACAAAGAGAAAGTATTAACCCATTGAAACTATAGAAAAATACGTCAAGTTACGACGAATAAATTAAATTAAAGTCATGTACACAAAAGCAATTTGGTGCTCTTTTCTAACAGGAAAAACACGTTGCTTGTTTCTAGTAACGGAAGTAGTAATGCTTAATTTGACATTAATAGATCTAGTGTTTTTCAGATAGGCTTTCAAACTGAGTAATTTACAATGTGAAAAAATAATTTGTACCAAAAAGATCGCTATATGTATACATGTCCCGGAAAATCGGCAAAAGTCCTGGAAAATTGAGCTATGTCCTGGAATTGGTCTGAAAATTTATGGCGTGTACGGCATAGCCAAGCATTGAAACATAGGCAAATATGCAAACATAGGCAAATATTAGAATACTGGTAAATGTGGGAACATTGGCAAATATGGGAACATAGGCAAATATAAGAATATTGGTAAATGTGGGAAAATTGGCAAATATGGGTACATAGGCAAATATAAGAATATTGGTAAATGTTGGAACATAGGCAAATATGGGAACATAGGCAAATATGGGTATATAGGCAAATATAAGAATATTGGTAAATGTGAGAACATAGGCAAATGTGGGAACATAGGCAAATATGGGTATATAGGCAAATATGAGAATAAAGGCAAATATGGGATCAAACAATTTTAAAATATAGACAAATATGGGAATAGGCAATTATGGGAACATAGGCAAATATGGGTGCATAGGCAAATATGGGTGCATAGGCAAATATGAGAATATAGACACATATGGGAACATAGGCAAATATCAGAATATAGACAAATGTACGAACATATGCAAACATGGGTACATAGACAAATGTGGGTACATAAGCAAAAATGGGAATATAGAGGAATGTTGGAACATATATGTTGGGGAATGTGGGAGAAGAACTGGATACCAATAACAAGATTGGGAATACTAAATTACATAATACAAAAGGTACGCCTTATAAATGAAGAGGTGACGGCCAATACAAAATTTCATGATGTACAGGCAACTGCATTTAATAAGGTCATCCTATTTGTTTAGGAGCAGAACTATTCCCGTTATGTACTGACCAAAGCTATTAAGAAACATGCAAACATTTGAAGCTAGAACAAACAATAACATATTATACACAAAGGCCAACCTTTGGGAATAAGATTTCTTTTGTTCTCTTATCTGGTCCGTATAATCTGTTTCCACGTCTTTCTTCCAGAGGTAAATCAACTCAATCATTCCTGACCTGAACAAAAATCACAAACACAGATTATTTTTTCCAGAAAATATTAGACAGGAACATGGGTACTAATGATTGCACTACAGATCTATAGATTGGACTTTTGTACTTAAAACTGCCCTATGTGCATTTACATATTACATCAACAGATTAAAGGATTTTGTTCACAGTTTATCAAAATGAGAATTTTTCAATTTTTTGTCACAGATTCGAGAAATAAATGAACAATGTACATCAGTGTGCGAAATAACACTAATGCCGTAGACTTATACTGAATATACACATTCGTTTACGAAAAATCATCGTCAGAAATTGATAAAATTATAAAGCATCTCAGAAGCGAAACAATTTAAAAAAATTGATTTCTTGTGTTATCGCTTTATTTTGTAACAACACATGGATGGTTATACAAAGTATAAAATAAATGGCAACTCATATTTTACGAAATTTCCGTTTATTTTCCGTTTATTTTGAGCTTTATAGGGGCTTTAAGCTTCCATTTTCTACAAAGATACTTTCTAAATCCCACTTCTGACCTCTTCAATGACTTGAGGATGTAGTTGTAGTTGTTCAACATGAAGATGGGTTGAATAAAGGGGTCGCTGTACGTCTGAGCCTTGTTACTGAGATTGAGGCCAAGCGCTGACAGGACCTTTGCTGGAATGGGAAAACAAAAAAAATGAGACGTGTTCTGGGAAAACAGGACTAAATGCAATTGTGTTAAGTGTCATCCCAGATTAGCCTGTGCAGTCCGCAAAGGCTTGTCAGGAATGACAATTTCCGCCTAAACTGGATGGTCACTTAGAAGACACTTCCTGTAAACGAAAAATACAATAAAAGCAGAAGGTGTTGTCCCTGATTAGCCTGTGTGGACTGCACAGGCTAATCTGGGACGATACTTTACACACATGCTTTAAGCCCAGTTTTCCCAGAACAAGGCTCAAATTTGGTCTTTGTTTTACAAAATGTCTGTAACAAAATCATAAATTTAAATTGTAATCTTTGTTCGCTGTTTTTAAGACAAGCTATGTAAAAATAAATCGATAAAAAAATCTTTATTGTGACATATTCCATCTTCTTGATGCAAAAATATAAGTTAGATGTTTCATTCAAAATTTAAGCTTTTGTTAAAGCTTAACAAACCATCTTGTTCCCCACAAAAATGACCCAGTAGCCTAAATCAGGATGATATACATGTATAGGCTATCTCTCCAATAGAAACCAGACCTTTATGCGTGAATTTTTATAACAACAAGGCTTGTCNCTGGCATCCTGGTTACAAATCAAAGCTTGTTTATAATTAAAAATGTTCTCAGACATTCATTTGATTTTACTGATAAACTGCAAAGGAATATTTAGAGATATTTTCACCAATGTCAAAGCCATGTCATACCAGGTTGTCATTACTGACACGTGTATACAGGAAATATCAACTGGCTGCCTTTGAAATATAAAATGGCGGAATATATTTTTTTTTAAATATAATTATCAATCATACCAGTTATTAGACCTGAATATTTTTCGTTAATTCTTGTGTGTATCAACTAGTTGAGAAAATTGACATAACAACATACACAACATGACGGTTTCATAAATATCTGTTCACATTGCATAAAATATAAATAATATTTACCAACCTTTTGCAATTCTGCAGATATGTTTACCATACACCATCTGTCCCAATGATAATCAGTAGATATCATAAATGTCCACTCGAGAGACCCATAGTTCCATGTATCAGCACTTCAAACAAGGTTACAGAAGGGCTTGACATGTGTATAATCCTTAAGAGAGATTTTAAATTGCTGTCATCAGACAGTCCAATATCAATCATGAATCTGCAGGCAGTGGTAAGGAATCACTCAGGGGAATGACAGGGCTGAACACCCTGACATGTTGGGAATGGGGATAAACACTCTGACATGTTGGGAATGGGGCTAAACACCCTGAAATGTTAGGAATGGGGCTAAACACTCTGACATGTTGGGAATGGGGCTAAACACCCTGACATGTTGGGTATGGGGCTAAACATCCTGACATGTTGGGTATGGGGCTAAACACTCTTACATGTTGGGAATGGGCTAAACACCCTGACATGTTAAGAATGGGGCTAAACACTCTGACATGTTGGGAATGGGGCTAAACACCCTGACATGTTGGGTATGGGGCTAAACACTCTGACATGTTGGGAATGGGGCTAAACACCCTGACATGTTAAGAATGGGGCTAAACATCCTGACATGTTGGGAATGGGGCTGAACACCCTGACATGATGGGAATGGGGCTAAACACCCTGACATGTTAGGAATGGGGCTAAACACCCTGACATGTTGGGAATGAGCTAAACACCTGACATGTTGGGAATGGGGCTAAACACCCTGACATCTTGTTAATGGGCCTAAACACCCTGACATGTTGGGAATGGGGCTACACACACTGACATGTTGGGAATGGGGCTAAACACCCTGACATGTTGGGAATGGGGCTTAACACCCTNGGGGCATAAAAACCATTATGATGAAAATACAGGAATCAAGAAACATAAACATAAGAATAGTCCACTAAGTCACTCTTATGGTGCCTTCAATCTTTTGGAAAACATGTTCAAACAAATCTGAAAATTATACACAGGAAATAATTCAAGTGAAAAGTTTCTGCATATAAACTTAAAAACTAGAATAAAGTTAAAAGTGGGAAAGCAATAGCATTCATGTATCAATATGCCAAAGTGAGTTTTAACATTCATATGAGCCTCAAGGGCTAAATGCATGTGTGGAAAGTGTCGTCCCAGATTAGCCTGTGCAGTTACTTACCACAGGCTAATCTGGAACAACAATTTCTGCCATTACTGGATTTTCGCAAAGAAGAAACTTATTTTTAACGAAAAATACCATAAAAGCGGAAAGAGTTGTCCCTGATAACCCTCTGCACAGGCTAATCTGGGACGACACTTTATGCAGATGCATTTAGGCCTGTTATGAGGTTTGAAGGCTATATGAAGCTCAAGAGGCCAATCACATACCACAGTAGTCTGCAAGTTTCAGGCGAGCTTTGCGATCATCAACTGCTTCACTGGGGGCGGCCAATTCACCTGCAGGCAGATGGGACAAGAAAATCGTCATCTCGTTCATACAACTGCAGATGGACAAACGTCTGGCAGCTCATTCAACTGAGGATGGGCATTGTGAAAATGATAGTTTCCATTATCACATAAAATAGAGCCTTGCTCTGTGAAAACGGGGTTTAATGCATGTGCATGAAGTGTCGTCCCAGAATAGCCGGAGCAGTCTGAACAGGCTAATCAGGGATGACACTTTCTGTGTAAACTAGATTTTGCTAAGAGACTTCTTTTAAATGAAAAAAAAAACAAAAACAGCGGAAAGTGCGTGCCTGATAAGCCTGTGCAGGCTAATCTGGGACGACACTTTCCGCACATGCATTAAACCCCGTTTTCCAAGAGCGAGACTCAATTAAAAATTGATGCTGCATGTTCAATGAAAGATAAGGCACAAATGGTTAACACAACCAATCGCCCTACAAGTAATAAGTCCATTATGGGGATTGAAGTAAGAAACCATTATCAATAGTCTGACTGTTGCACAACTGAGTAAACGGACCTGGATAGATATTTTTTTTACACCAAATTTTGTTCAAGGGAAGAAATTCATGGCAGCAACCATCTTTATGTTTCAATCAATAAAAAGAGTGTGAAAAAGTTCCTTGAATCTAACATGCTCAAACCCAAAAAAAAAAAAAGAATAAATGATATATTTCTATTTCCTGGGCATTTATTACATACACATCATCATGCCTTAACAATTCTTATAAGGGTTGCAGGATTATCCTGAGGAAAAAAAATGGTGCATCATACATGTATCTTTTCTGTGGAAAAAAAGATAGGGAATTCAGTGATGTGCAGGACAGATGTGATTTAATGCTCTGAAAATTGTGCAAACGGTAGATATTTCCATTAGGAAGGGATAGATAGACAGATGTCATTTATTGACGATATGTCAATACAGGAACATTCCATGTGACCTATTCAGAAATGCTGCTATCTATGGCTGGGAATCTTACCATGGCTGGGTTTTCTTCCCCCCACATCTGGTTATAGACGTATATTGTAATGACACATGAAACCAGCGTTTATATCATTCTACACTTTGCTAATACACACTAAGAAATGCGATATATGCTTCGATTTCAAATAAAGTGTTGAAAAAACATGCTGTTCTTTAATCAATATAAAACGTTCATTCAAATATTGGTTATATCAATTAAAAAAATTACTAAAACTATAACAACTTTTTTTATTAAAGTGAGACTATACGATTTTTATATGTGTCAAATTTTAATATATNCCCTGCAGTGCGATCACTATATGCCCACCTTCGGGGGCATAAAAACCATTATGATGAAAATACAGGAATCAAGAAACATAAACATAAGAATAGTCCACTAAGTCACTCTTATGGTGCCTTCAATCTTTTGGAAAACATGTACAAACAAATCTGAAAATTATACACAGGAAATAATTCAAGTGAAAAGTTTCTGCATATAAACTTAAAAACTTGAATAAAGTTAAAAGTGGGAAAGCAATAGTATTCATGTATCAATATGCCAAAGTGAGTTTTAACATTCATATGAGCCTCAAGGGCTAAATGCATGTGCAGAAAATGGCGTCCCAGATTAGCCTGTGCAGTTACCACAGGCTAATCTGGGACAACAATTTCTGCCTTTACTGGATTTTCCCAAAGAAGAAACTTCTTTTTAACGAAAAATACCATAAAAGCGGAAAGTGTCGTCCCTGATAACCCTCTGCACAGGCTAATCTGGGACGACACTTTATGCAGATGCATTGAGGCCTATTATGAGGTTTGAAGGCTATATGAAGCTCAAGAGGCCAATCACATACCACAGTAGTCTGCAAGTTTCAGGCGAGCTTTGCGATCATCAACTGCTTCACTGGGGGCCGCCAATTCACCTGCAGACAGACAGGACAAGAAAATTGTCATATCCTGCATACAACTGCAGATCAACAAAGTTCTGGCAGAAAATTCAACTGAGGATGGGCATTGTGAAAAAAAAGTTTCCGTTATGACATAAAATTAAAAATTGATGCTGCATGTTCACTATTAGAGCCGGGCAAAATTGGTTATACAACCAATCCGTGCAAAAATGGTTAAAACATGTACAACCATCCGCGTACGGTTATGGGTACATTATGGGTATTGAAGTAAGAAACCATTATCAATAGTCTGGCTGTCACACAACCGAGTAAACTGACCTGGCTAAATATATTTTATACACCAAATATTTTCGTTTCATGGGTTAAACTCATACAAACAAACATTTTTATGTTCCAATCAATTAAGGGAGTGTGTAAAGTTTCTTGAATCTAACATGCTCACACCAAACAAAAAAAATAAAAAAGAATTAATGACATATTTCTATTACCTAGGCATTTATTACAATTAACATACGCATCATCATGCCTTAACAATTCGAAAAAGGGTTGCAGGATCATCATGAGGAAAAAAAGTGTGTGCATCATACATGTATCTTTTATGTGGAAAAAAGATAGGGAATTCAGCGATGTGCAGGACAGATGTGATGTTATGCTCTGAAAATTGTGCAAACAGTAGATATCTCCATTAGTAAGGGATAGATAGACAGATGTCATTGATTGACCTATTCAGAAATGCTGCTATCTATGGCTGGGAATCTTACCATGGCTGGGTTTTCTTCCCCCCACATCTGGTTATAGACGTATATTGTAATGACACATGAAACCAGCATTTATATCATTCTACACTTTGCTAATACACACTTAGAAATACAATGTATGCTTTGATTTCAAATACTAGTAAAGTGTTGAAAAAACATGCTGTTCTTTAATCAACACAAAACGTTCATTCAAATATTGGTATCTCAATTAAAAAACTATTACTAAAACTATTACAACTTTTATTATTAAATTTAACAAGAGATGTGTTTGTCAGAAACACAATGCCCCCTAATGCGCCGCTTTGAAAAAAAGTTTTTTTTTTTTACCTTTGATCTTGAAGGATGACCTTGACCTTTCACCACTCAAAATGTGCAGCTCAATGAGATACACATGCATGCCAAATATGAAGTTGCCATCTTCAATTTTGCAAAACTTATGACAAAACTTTAATATTGGTTAAAGTTTTGGACAGACAGACAGACAGACAGACAGACAGACAGACAGACAGACAAAATGACAGACAGGCCAAAAACAATATAGAATATTAAATATTACTAATATTATTTTTAAATTATAAAATATATAAATTATAACTTGTTTACAATCTCAAATTTGTCCAAAATCTGATAGACTATCGGACAAAGCATTGGATGACAGATTCAGTTACTCCCCGAAGGCTTACCATGCATTAGCAACATTGCCCCCGCTGTCTCAATGTAGTCTTGCAGCTGCTCCATGAACACCATTGTCTGCAAAGATTAAGTTTATGTTAGCCTTGCTCTAAGTTAGGTTTTTTCATTGAAAGAGCAAATAAAGAAATTCAATTTTGCGAACTGAGCACAATTTAGAAATAGCCAATAAAGAACTTCAATTGCTTAATGCGCACAATGAAGGAAGAATCAATAAAGAACTTCAATGGCTATATGAGCACCATGTAGAAAGAGCCAAAAAAGAAGAACTTTAATAGCTAACTGAGATCAATGTAGAAAGAGTTTAAAACATGAGATGTGTTTGTCAGAAAATCAAATCCCCCTACTGCGCCGCTTTGAAAGTTTTATTTTTTTTTACCATTGACTTTGAAGGATGACCTTGAGCTTGACCTTTCACCACTCAAAAGGTGCAGCTCCATGAGATACACATGCTTGCCAAATATCAAGTTGTTATGATCAATATTGCAAAAGTTATCAGCATTTTTGAAACGTCAATGCAAAGTGTGACGGAATTTCAGACAGTGCGATCACTATATGCCCACCTTCGGGGGCATAAAAAGAACTTCAATGGCTAACTCAGCACAATGTAGAAAGAGCCAATAAAGAACTTCAGTGGCTAAGGTAAATGAGCACAATGCAGAAGGACTCAAACAAGAGGGCCATGATGGCCCTGAATCACTCACCTGACTATATAATCCCAACCCAGATTTAATCAAAATAAACATTCTGACTAAATTTCATAAAGATCTGATAAACTGTGACCTCTATCATCTACAGGCAGTTTTACTATGATTTGACCAGATGACCTACTTTATGACCTCAGATGACCCATATACAATCCCAAGCCAGATTTCATCAATTAATACATTCTGACAAAATTTCATTAAGATGTAATGAAAACTGTGACCTCTTTCATCTACACAAGGTTTTACTAGAATTGGCCCGGTGACCTAATTTTTTACCCCAGATGACCCATATACAATCAAAAATCAGATATTATCAAGATAAACATTCTGACCATATTTCATTAAGATCAGATGAAAACTATGACTTCTATTGTCTACACAAGGTTTTTCTATGATTTGACCTAGTGACTTAGTTTCTGACCNATGACCCATATTCGAACTTGGCCTATATATCAACTAGATGCAACTGCTGACCAAGTTTGGTGAAGATCGGATGAATACAATTTGAAATAGAGTCCGGACAAAGTGGCCCCTTTGAAAATGCACTTATTGACCCTATGACCTAGTTTTTGACCCGGCATGACCCATATTCGAACTTGGCCTATATATCAACTAGATGCAACTGCTGACCAAGTTTGGTGAAGATCGGATGAATACAATTTGAAATAGAGTCCGGACAAAGTGGCCCCTTTGAAAATGCACTTATTGACCCTATGACCTAGTTTTTGACCCGGCATGACCCATATTCGAACTTGGCCTAGATATCAACTAGATGCAACTGCTGACCAAGTTTGGTGAAGATCGGATGAATACAATTTGAATTAGAGTCCGGACAAAGTGATGCCTTCCGCCCGCCGCCCGCCGCCCGCCAAGGGGTTTCACATAATACGTCCCGTATTTTATACGGGCGTATAAAAAGTCAGTGAATAACTTCAATGTCTAAATGAGCACAATGTAGGAAGGGTCAATAAAGCACTTAAATGGCAAAATAAGCACAACATAGGGAGAGCCAATAAAGAACTTCAATGGCTAAATGAGCATAATGTAGGAAGAGCCAATAAAAAAACTTCAATTGCTAAATAAGCACAACATAGGGGGAGCCAATAAAGAAGTTAAATGTTCCAACTGACCTGGTTCGTGAGCTCATGAACTGTGCCATCTCGAGGCATGTTAGAGGACTTGTCCGGGTCATGCTTTATGTTGTCTATGAACTCCTCCAGGCCTTTGGCTCCCTGAAAGATTCATTTCCTTGACTATTCACTCACGTAAAAAAAGAGTCTCGCTCTGTGAAAAGTGAGCTTTTTGCATGTGCATAAAGTGGTGTCCCACAAAAGCCTATGCAGTCCAAACAGGCTAATCAGGGACAACACTTTCTGCTGTTATGATATTTTTGTTTGAAGGAAGTCTCTTCTTAACAAAAATCCAGTCTAAGTGGAAAGTGTCATCCCTGATTAGCCAGTGCAGTCCCGTTTTATCAGAGTGAGGCTCATTTTAAACAGAGTTGTTGACTAGCTGATTTTTCCCAGCAATATTACTTGTTGAAAAGTATTATTTTTTTTAAGTCAGGAGTATTGAGAAACAAGGACCAAGTGCTTCTATGTGGCCTGTTCTGAGAAAACTGGGCAAAATGCTTGTGCGTAAAGTGTCATCCCAGATTAGCCTGTGCAGTTGGCACAGGCTAATCCGGGACAACACTTTCCGCCTAAACTACATTTTCGCTAAGAAGAGACATCATTTAAACGAAAAATTCCATAAAAGCAGAAATTGTCGTCCCTGATTAGCCTGTGCGGACTGCACAGGCTAATCTGGGATGACAATTTACGTACAAGTATTTTGCCCAGTTTTCTCAGAACACACCACCTATTAGAAGCATACTTACGGTACTTCCCAAAGTGGACAACAATGATGCAAGTTTGGCTCTAGTGGGGGCTTGACAACCCTGAAACAATATATAAAAGCAAGTCAAAGTCCAAAAAAGTACAAGTGCAATCTTTCTTAAGCATTGAAATACTCCTTTTCTATATAATTCTGTTCTATGAGTATGAAAGAATTTTACTAAGTAACTGTAATTTTGTGTAATAATACATGACATGCAGTTTCTGGGTTACTAATACGGTTCTGGAATATATCGGGACTTACTGTAAAAGATTAAAAGATGGTTCTCGAATGTTTCCTTTCCAGAATTAAACAGAACTGAAGCGATAGCCATTTTTATTTTTGGGACAATACATCTTGTAATAATCTCTATCCTTCATTGCTATAGGATCCTTTTACCAATGTATGCAACCAAAATTAATTTTGGATATTTACCCATTTATGCCTAGTGTACTCTCCCATCCTTCTAAATTGGATCAATTTATTTCCAAAATTAGGGATGTCTAGTATATTTATTTCTATATTTAGAATATTTCTTACAGAAATTCCTTTAAGCAAACAGCGCAGACCCAGATGAGACGCCGCTGTTTGCCAAGGCTTTTTTTCTAGACGCTAAGCATAAATGGGTTAACTCCTGCTCAAATGCACTCCAAGATAAATTCCACAAAAAAACTTCTTACCTCCAGATTTCGATCAAAATCTGGTTTAATGGTGCGCAGATGTTTAACCACTGGGAATATGGACAGGACTGCATTGAACTCACGCTTTCCACTGTTCTTTCTGGTGAAGGCTGCCAAGGTCTGAAAGATTTGGTTTATTTGAGCCTCTTTCTGGGAAAACTGGGCTTAATGCATGTGCCGAAAGTGTAATCCCTGATTAGCAAGGCAGTTTGGGACAACAAATTTCTCCGCGACTGTTCTTTTTTTTTGCACAGGCTAATCTGGGACGGCACTTGACGCACATGCTTTAAGCCCACTTTTTCCAGTATGAAGCTCATTTAGTTAAATGTAATATAAAAAAATGTTCTATGCTAAATATATTATAAATGCAACCAGCATTAAATGTCAGGGTATGTTGTTTTTGAAATTTATCTCAAAACATATTAATTGGTCTCCGCCTAGCAATCAGAAGGTCATGGGTTTAAGACACCAAGTACTAATTCTACCACGGAAACACATTCAAGAATATCTTGGTAAGCCTAAGGCTTTTGATGCAGTAAGGTTTAATTAATAGGGTTAGCATGTGCTTGCATGACCTTTCTATAAAAGGGAAAAATCAGTTGGCGAAACTTTATGCACTATGAGTTAACATTAACAAGATGTGTTTGTGAAACACTATGTCCCCTATTGCGATTTTGACTCGTATATTTGACCTTTGACCTTGAAGGAAGGCCTTGACATTGACCTTACACCACTCAAAATGTGCAGGTCCATGAGATACACATGCATGCCAAATACCAAGTTGCTATGTTGAATATTGCAGAAGTTATGGCCAAGATGAGCGATTTTGACCCATATAATTGACCTTTGACCTTGAAGGATGACATTGACCTTTCAGAACTCAAAATGTGCAGCTCCATTAGATACACATGCATGCCAAGTATCAAGTTGCTATGTTGAATATTGCAAAAGTTATGGCCAATGTTAAAGTTGGCGCAAACCAACCAACCAACAGACCAACCAACCAACCAACAGACAGGGCAAAAACAATATGTCCCCCACTATAGTGGGTGGGGGACATAAAACATACATAATGTCAGCACATTACTCAAGAAATGTTATTTTATTAGTTTGTTTATCAATGACAAATCATATTTATAGGTTGGGCTAAGGAACCTGAATGAGTAGCCAAAATGCTTTTTATTTAGAATATGAGATCAGAAAGTGTGAAAATCTGCTTTATTTTAAACGAATTTCCATACATTTTAGTAGCCAATTTGTGATTTAGGAGCCATTTTGAGATTTCAGTAGCCAATGGCTATTTTGGCTAATGGTAATGCTAACATAGATATTTGTCTAATATAAATAAGAAAACCAACAAGTTTCTAAGGGCTGTTCAGCCATTATTTTGCCAACCTCCCCAGCTGTCACCACGACTTCAAGTCCCGGCTGAACAATGTTGTCATAGACGGTCCTCTGGAACTTCTCTGGTATAATCTGTGTCAGTAACTGCAACTCGCTCTGTAATCAATCAATGTTCCATCATTGAGACACAATTTTACGAGCATAAAGCACATGTGTCTGCCTAGTGACACATGATTGAGTATAAAGCACATACATAATAATTCTGTAGCAGCGATTTGTTACCATGATTTGGCAATAGGTCCAGTAACCATCAAATTGCGAATAGCATTTAATAGAAACTTAAGAACATTGAAAATTTCAAGACAAAACTGTTATTTTAAGTTTCAATTTAAACTGATGTATAATTGGTTGAATAGGCTAATCTGGGATGACACTTTACGCACATGCATTAAGCCCCTTTATCCCAGAGCGCATCTCAAATACCTGCGTGAGTTTGAGAAGGGCAGTTAACTCTGTGATGTACATACCTGTATGAGTTTAAGAAGGGCAGTTAACTCTGTGTATACATACCTGCGTGAGTTTAAGAAGGGTGATTAACTCTGTGATGTACATACCTGTATGAGTTTAAGAAGGGCAGTTAACTCTGTGATGTACATACCTTTATGAGTTTTAGAAGGGCAGTTAACTCTGTGATGTACATACCTGCATGAGTTTAAGAAGGGTTGTTATATCTGTGATGAACAAACCTGCATGAGTTGAAGAAGGGCAGTTTACTCCGGGATGTACATACCTGCATGAGTTTAAGAAGGGTGATTAACTCTGTGATGTACATACCTGCGTGAGTTTAAGAAGGGCAGTTGACTCTGTGATGTACATACCTGCATGAGTTTAAGAAGGGCAGATAACTCTGTGATGTACATACCTGCGTGAGTTAAGAAGGGTGATTAACTCTGTGATGTACATACCATGTATGAGTTTAAGAAGGGCAGTTATATCTGTGATGTACAAACCTGCATGAGTTAAAGAAGGGCAGTTAACTCTGTGATGTACATACCTGCATGAGTTTAAGAAGGGCAGTTAACTCTGTGATGTACATACCTGCATGAGTTTAAGAAGGGCAGATAACTCTGTGATGTACATACCTGCATGAGTTTTAGAAGGGCAGATAACTCTGTGATGTACATACCTGCATGAGTTTAAGAAGGGCAAATAACTCTGTGATGTACATACCTGCATGAGTTTAAGAAGGGCAGATAACTCTGTGATGTACATACCTGCATGAGGTTTCAAGGGCAGTTAACTCTGTGATGTACATACCTGCATGAGTTTAAGAAGGGCAGATAACTCTGTGATGTACACGTCGATGTCCACCTCACAGCTGTCCTCCTTCAGGGCGTCCGTGGTGGAACCAGTCCTGCGATGACCTGCCAACCCACAAACATGGGCATGGCATGTACAGTGAAAACTCGCTATAAAGACCACTTGTGGGACTTTTAAAAAGTGGTCTTAATAGCGAGGTGGGCTTTATTCTGAGTTTTCATGAATTTTGATGGACAGATCATACAAATGGTAAATATTCAATGAATTTAAATCGTTTTGCATGCAATATAACAGTAATCAATCACTTCATTGTACAAAGATAGTATTTCAAGCTTTTCAATGAAGAACTGAGCAATATTTTTTATCATGATACTATCCTTTTGGTAATCTCAGATAAGACTGAGTCACTCTTTACTTAAAGAAAGTCAATTGTTGTTTTCTTAGGAGATTTGTACAGAGATTTCCCATTACTTGCGTTGATAAAATCAATCTTTTCTTTGCAACACAACTATTCAATTAGCTCAACAGAGACAACTAAAATTCCTTTTGTTTCTGGCTTTTTCATGTATGGGTATGGCATTCCTTAAGTTTCTGGTTAGTTTTTATGAAGATGGTCCCAGTTTTTTGTATGGTAGACATGCAGAATTTCTTTAAGTTTCTGGCTATTGTTTCTAAAAGGTAGTTTTAATGATATTTCTTTAAGTTTCAAAGGTTGTTTACTAAAGTTTCTGGCTATTTCTTAGAAAGGCGGTTTTATTAAAATTCCCTAGGTTTTTGGCTATTTCTTGTACTGAAATAAAGATAGTGTAACGTAATTTATTTTTTCTCTTAATATTTCATGTACAGGCATTTTAACATTAAAGTATTTTAAACAAGTAAACATTGCTTACACATCTGGCACATCATTTTAATGATTTCATATGACAGAACATCAAAACTTATACTAATACTGACCGGACATTGAATAAAAAATATCTCACAATCTCTGAGAGAGAGAAATTATTTCTTCAGGCATAGCTTTCCAATGGGAAAATATGACACAATATAAGGAACTGAACTCGTATTAACAACACATATCAACTCCAAAGTGTTTAAATAAGTCTGATATATTGTCAGGATTATAAACATTTTCACCACAGTTGTCCACATTTATTCATTTAAATGGCCTTTAAACGAATTTTAATGTACATACTATAATTAAAGTCATTTGCAGTAAACACTTTCGAAATTGTTTAACGGCATGAACAAAAACTGATAACAAATGAAAACTGTTTTATTACAACTATTTAACAGCCAACAGTAACAACTGTTACGAACCTATAAATTTACTTGTAAATGGGAAAGAGGCTCCAAAACAGACGGCCCAGGTATGCAACTGACCTACTAATTATATCCCCATCAAAGATGAATCAATAAACATTAGAGCTGTGCTCTGGGAAAATGGGGGTTAACGCAATTGCTTAAAATTTGGTTCCAGACTCCAAAGGCTAATCAGGAACGACGCTTTCCACATAAACTGGATTTTCCTTTATACGAAAAATACAAAGCGGAAATTTTTATCCCTGATAAGGCTTGCCTATGCAGACTGCACAGGCTAATCAGGGATGACACTTTACACACATGCATTTAGCCCCATTTTCCAGAACGAGGGTCATTTATTCATAGATCTTTGAGCCTCCAATATTATGAACCAAACCAGCTAGCAGAAGACTTAAGCAGCAAAGTGATGTAATAAAATCTTGGGTTGGCTAGTTTTTATAAAGGTAGTTATAAGAATATTCCTTAAGTCAATATCTGGCTAATAATTCTTATAAAAGTAGTTTTACTAAAAATCCTTAAGTTTGTGGCTATTTTTTATAAAGGTAGTTTAACAAAAAATCCTTAAGTTTTTGGCAATTTCTTGTAAGATAGTGTTACTTAATTTATTTTGTCTCTGGCTTTTTAATGTAAAGGCATTTTTACATTAATATGTTTCAAAACATGTAAACATTGCTAAAACGATAAATATTTTACTTTTGTGTAAGCAGATACAATCAATTAGAAAATTTTAGAAAGAAAAATTATGAACATTAATCTGTTGCACGTATTCGGTGAAAACTGAAACCAAATCATATAGCAACAAAAAATTACCAAATTGTTTTACCAACCTGGATCAAACGGAGACTTGAGCAGTGCTGTAGAACCTTTCTTTCTAAATATATAGAATGTTATCGTTATAACCATGGTTACTAAGGTATAAGTTTGTGACAAATCACATACTAAACTGCTTAATGACAACTGGTCTTTGGTACATGTATAATATGACACTCCTGTATAAATAAGTAATTTTTTGTTGATTCATTTAATTTGTTGTAAGGGTTTGATTGTTTTATTCTGATAAAGATTCAACAAAATTGGATGGCTGTTATTTTACCAAAATTTGAAATAAAAGTAGTTTTCATTTTCAGTACAGTTTTGCTTTTTTTCCCCTTAAAAATCTTATATTTCATTACTGTTTTTTGATAGTTCAATAGTAGTAATGAGCCCTGGGCCCAGTATCATGAACATTCTCAATATGTTTGCTCAACTCAGAAGATGCAATTTGAGTATCCACTCAGCTGAGTATTGAGCTTGGCCTAGCCCTTTGCATGCTGGGAAATTTGTCGTCTGCTAAAATGTTGTCTGCTAAATTTCTAAAATTGGCATTTTCTTGGATTTTTTTTCAAAGAATACTANAGTGTGACTAAAAACTTTAAAAAAATCTTTTGATTTCGACATGATGGTAAAACTCAACTAAAAAATTGAGAAAAAACTCAAAGTTGATTCTGAATATTGACTTAAGCAGTCTATATGATAATATATTTAAACGACTAGCCCAAATCATAACGCTTTATAAGAAACCGACAAAAAAAAATCCAATGGCCCGACTATATAATATAAATTATTAATTTCTGGTAGACCGAATAACATTTTACCACCCCCGGGCTGTCGGGCTTATAGTTAGCATGAAGACTGCTTAAGTATGTTCTTGATACTAGGCCCAGAAGTAACACGAGCCTTTTGTCTCACTCACTTAATTCCAATTCCCATGATGCTCTTCCGCCCAGGAGTATCCTTCTGTTTAGAAAACTTGGAGCCCTGCAATGATAGAATCCTGGGTTCGTATTCACCAACTAATTCATAGACTTAAGAATAAAGAATATGCTTAGAACCAGAAAAAAAAATTGTGTTTGTTTGAAGACATACATGCTACCACTGGTGATTATGTCATTAACAAACAGATTTACATGAAGAATAAAGAACATAGAAGTGGTTAATGCTAAGTTTGACTCAAATTTTGAGCAATTCTTGAATATTCCAGTTTAAAGAATTTTCTTTATTCTTAAACTCAAGTCTCAGAATTGTTTGGTGACTATGGCCTTATTCTTTGTGCATTTTGTTACCCTTTACCACTCAGAGATGCACTTTGACGTGTTTGCAGTTCCTTAGAAAATCAAATCAAATTTAAGACCTTTCTTATTAGATATAAGGCCTTATAATTTCCATCCCTAAGGTACTGATGAGAAGCAAAAAGAATAAAACCTGAACAGACTGCGAGTTACTGTAACTCGCAGGCTGTCCTGGTTTTATGCTGGTTACAAATAGCCATTTTCACTTTGCCTCTGATCGGGAAAGGGTTAAACATCCAGTAACAGACACTAAATACAAAGAAACACTTAACAAACTGAATTCTTGAGGAAAAAAGTGTGCAAATGAATATCAGCTACATAATAAAAACTTAATAAGAACAATAAA
>VMBQ01008458.1:0-37899 GCA_007657795.1 Dreissena rostriformis
AGCATATTATATCGCCTGCAATCCATATGCCATTGATGACATCATATCCATATATCTTACACGCAACCATAAGATTTCATATCTCGAAGTGTCACAGGTTTTCATATTTTTGTGTGGAATGAACATCTCCGCTGCCAATAAAATGTCGGCTTTGATGAATCAATATGACGTTACTCTAAACCGTCGTGAGGATTGGGGTTCATTGCATGCATGTGAGTTTCAGCTTATCATTGAGTCTGGAATAAGAGAGGCAGTAGCAAACAATCAGGATGGCATACAGCTGAAACTCAGTGACTTTCATATTGATAAAAACAACATAAGCGATTTAAATTACATATGGTCTTCAAACACAGACAATCTCAAGTTCTTATATGTCGAGATATACAAGAGTGACTGCATGGGTTCACCTGCACGTGGCGGGCCTGCATCTTATGTTGAGTTTAACCTTTCATCGTGCAACAAGTTGAAAAGATTGGCTTTACAGGGAGACGGCATATGGCTTAAAGGTAAAATATACGAAGATATATGATATACCATTAATAACATTAAATTTAAGTAAATGATAACAGTATCGTTACACGTGCTATATTGTTCTTTAAGAATCGCTACTGACATGGATTTCAGTCTTTTGAATTGTTTGTAAGTGATTATTGTATGAATGCTATAAGCCACGTGTACTTTTCGTTACTTGAATAGCATTACACCACAAGACTTCAGTTTACAACTTAAATATCACCGTGGTCTTAACCATAATGGCACTGTCAGTAGAAAATAACAGTTCATAGCGTCTAGTTGATGTATTTTCAAATGATCTGCGCTGGAGATACATTTCACTAAAATTGCAGTTTTAGAGATGTTTTTTTAGAACTTTTTAGAAGTCTTGTCTGGTTGCAAAAATAATATACTGATGTATACTATTGGTTGCAAAACAAAATGTTCTGATGTATACTATACACATTTAATGACGTCATCGTAATAAGTGTATGTCAAACATATAAAATACTCTTATTGTGGTGTTGAAATATAAAAATACGTACACACTGTTCAAAAGTTTTTAGAGCTTAACTTTTGTCAAACTGTCCCTTTTATTTCTCTCGTCGTGGTCATATGGGGAATAATCAATCGTGCGAACACAGACGCAAACGCCCCCTGCCGGTATTGCGGATACTATGACAACGGACGGCACTTCGATAACAGAGAAGAACAAACGCGAAGCGCGGAATTTGAGTTCTTCAGCTTTTTTTTGCATTTATATTCTGTTCATTGGATTTGCAGACACGGAACATTGTTTGTCAGATTGATGGTATAGCACTTTATATTCCGAAGAAAGAAATTTGCGGGAAAACGGTTAATTATATGAAAAAAAAAACAAAAAAACATAACATTCCATCAAATATGCATGAATTGGATGATCAGTACATAATTCCATAAATTAAAAAGACTTAGAAACTAGAAATGGCGCGGCCGCGGCCGACGCGTATCCCCACGCCGCATGTTTGACCCAGGGGTCAGATCAAAATTCCAAATAGTGCACTGTCGCACATATGCTCGTAGCTACCATGTGTTTAAGATTCACGGTTCTAGTGCTAATAGTGAAGGAGGAGATAGTGGTCAGATGGACGGACTGACGAAAAGGCAATTTTGGATGGGTGTGGCCTATGTTGGCGGGGCCCTGGGGTGGGTAATGTGGACATGGATGGTTGAGATAGACCGTGTTGTCATAAGAGATGTTCTGTATAAATATGAAGTCAATTGGGGAATAAATGAAGAAGTTATGTTAAAACACTTTTTTTGGTTGGCGTAGTATATGTGGGCGGGGCGCCCCAGAGTTGGTAATGGGCCATGCTGGTAGCTATGGGCATATGTGCGACAATGCACTATTTGGAATTTTGATTTGACCCCTGGGTCAAAGGTTACACCGCATGTTGTTTGTAAAATGAGTGAAAATGTCTGACCCGGCCCCACCCCAACCCCCATAAATTAAAGGGGTCAGATCAAAATTCCAAATAGTGCACCGTCGCACATATGCTCATAGCTACCACGTGTTAAAGTTTCAAGGTTCTGGTGTTAATAGTGTAGGAGGAGATAGTGGGCAGGATGGACGGACGGACGGACAGATGGTGGAGAACCACATAATCACTCCGCTGAGCGTGGGGATAATAAATCAAGAAACTGTTTGCTATTCGACATGCAAGATCAATATGTCTACTAATGTTACAATATATTAAAGCCCCATTACTACTCAAAATCAACGAAATTTTCGTACAACATTTCGTAAAATAGAGTTAAACAATTACAAATCAGTGTTCCTTATAGCAATTGCCGAAATTTCAACGCCAGATGTTGTCTGGTAACATAGATGTGTGTAGATAAAAAAATCTAGTTTTTTTTTTGTGACACAATAAGTTCCATTTTAATTTACTGCAAATATATCTACTCACACGACACTCGAGCACTAACATGGTACCATTTTAGTTTTCGAGTGTCGTATGCAGAGATTTATTTGCGGGAAATTAAAATATGAATTTATTGTGTCGCAAAAAATAAAAACGAGCATTTTGTATCCACAAAAATCTATGTTACCAGACAACATCTGGCCTTGTTATTTCGCAATTGCTATTAGGATCACTGATTTTTAATTGTTTAACTTCATTTTACGAAATATAGTGCGAAATGTTCGTTGATTTTGAGTAGTAATGGGGCTTTAAACGTGTAGTTTACTGACGTATTTGGGGAAATTCAAATGTTTAGAGTCGGATGCCTTATTTTCGTGGACACTTCTTTAGCCGATCATCTTATTGACATTGGTACTTCTGTTCCCGATTACCCGACACTTTTGAACAGATATAAAACACTATTTTTAGTGAACCAGAAATACAAAATTCGCTGTTGAATAATGTTATAGTAAGTAGGCAATAATTAACAATGTCTGAACTAAATTACAAACGAATCACGGAATTGTTCTTATCGCTTAGGAATATGATCATGATTTTGTTTTTTCATGACATAATCAATAAAGACATGAATCTTAAGGATTAAAATCTGACCAATTAAGCGTGGAGTTGCAATTGATTTTTCTTATATCGATTATAACGTTGAAGCTTATATACATTCCTCTCGATGTCTGCTTTCGTGGTACTACACCGGTACTCTTGCCGGTTTACAACATATCATAGCGCCAGGTTTGTTTTAAAAACTCCGTTTTGCGACGTGTTCGTAATCGGGAATCAAAGTGTCGACACCATTATGCATACCAGTTATTTAAACATGCTCTATCTTCGATCATATTTCATTGAATACTATCAAAAATTACTGTACGTACTGGAATAGAAACACCTTGGTAAGAATAGTAAAATTTAAAATAAACGCTTTCAAGTAGAAGATAAAACTCAGATATCAGAGTGCCCAATTTGTTGATAGTCTCCGTTCTCCGACGTGCCCTTTATCGGAAATCAAAGTGACTACAACATCATGCATACCACTTATTAGAACTTGCTCTATCTTCGTTCATATTTCATTGTGTACTATCCAAATTGCAGTATTTGAAGCACAGTCAATACTCTACATGCTGCAATAGCAAACGCTGTATTGGAATATTTCTAAGTATGTTTATTTTGTTAAATTTGCACTGATCATCCAGTTTATGATGTTTTCCGATGGAATGTTCTCTTTTTTTTTGGCAAAAATCTACCATTCTGCCTTGATTTTTTTTCTACACATTGCAAAATGTTATACCATTTATCAACTACAACATGTACCGTGTCTCAAAAAGTAATATTAAGTATATAAATTAAAAAGAAACCGAGGAACACATATTTCGCACGTGACGTTTGTTGTTCTCTATTATCGAAGTGCCATCCGTTATCGAAGTATCCGCATTACCAGCGTGACGCCGAAATCAAAATGTTTTACAGTCCTTAAACCTTAATTAGGTTTCCGCGGTTGTTATTTTTCTATTCCATTTTGATTTTGAGATGCAATTCTTATTTAAAACTTCTGATTATGTTGACAATGACTTTCATTTAAGAAGAAAAAAGTTACAAATAAGAAATCAGATATTTGATTATGTGTTAGGAAAACGTTACGAAAGAATGAAAGGGAATTAACCGCTACGAAGACTTGGTAATGTCATTCTATGGTTTGCCTCCCATTGAGGGTTAAGTTTTCCTTACACGTATTAATCAATAATTGAACATAAGGGAAATAAAGCGTTCAGTATTTTCAAAAACCAGACAATTATAAATGCATAAAAATAATGGAGATAAAATGGCAACATGTAAATAGTACAATCGAATATACATGTACGAAATGGAAACTGTTCAGCCATTCGGTTATATATTAATAAATACATTTTGAATATTTGAACTTATACAATATTATTAATGTGTGTTTAAATACAAATTCATAATTTTATCCAGATATTAACATTTGATGAATTTCGACTAATAATAATTCGTTAAAATGTATGTGAATGTGCGCCATTGACAAACAATTTTAGTTACCGTTACACGTTGAAATATGTTGTGTTAATTTGTAGATACAGCCAGCTCGGAAACATCGGAACTTCCGGTTTGGATTGTTCTAAACAGGGCAGTACTGCCCTCCATAAAGCACATTAATTTGTGGGGGATCAAATGTTTATCTAATTGGCTACGCAGTTTGTTCAGCACGCTGCTGACACTCGATCATGATGTGCAGTGTGATTTGGAAAACTGTTACATACCATCGTTTGTAGAGGGACCATATGCAATAATTATGACGGGTTTAAACAATGGATTAAAGATTCAGAATTTAATGCGTGACAGTCCCGGTCTGTGGGAGGCTCTCGATGGTCTGAATATCAAGAGTCTGAGTCTGGGTGATCGGTTTGGAGGTTTAAGAGTGAATCATGTAGAGTCGTTGTCGCAGTGTCTATCATCACTCACACAGCTCGAAACGCTTAGAATTAGTGTTTCTGTAGACAGTCCCGGTCTGTGGGAGGCTCTCTACGGTCTGAAAATCAAGAGTCTGAGTCTGAGTCTGGGTGTATGGTTTGGAGTTTTAAGAGTGAATCATGTAGAGTCGTTGTCGCAGTGTCTATCATCACTCACACAGCTCGAAACGCTTAGTATAAGTGTTCCTGAAGACAGTCCAGGTCTTTGGGAGGCTCTCTACGGTCTGAAAATCAAGAGTCTGAGTCTGAGTCTGGGTGTACTGTTTGGATGTTTAATAGTAAATGTAAAGTCGTTGTCGCAGTGTCTATCATCACTCACACAGCTGGAAACGCTTAGTATTAGTGTTCATGAAGACAGTCCAGGTCTTTGGGAGGCTCTCCACGGTCTGAAAATCAAGAGTCTGAGTCTGAGTCTGGGTGTACGGCTTGGAGGTTTAAGAGTGAATCATGAAGAGTCGTTGTCGCAGTGTCTATCATCACTCACACAGCTGGAAACGCTTAGTATTATTGTTCCTGAAGACAGTCCCGGTCTTAGGGAGGCTCTCTACGGTCTGAAAATCAAGAGTCTGAGTCTGTGTGTAAAGTTTAAGAGTGAATCATGAAGAGTCGTTGTCGTAGTGCCTATCATCAATCACACAGCTGGAAACGCTTAGTATTAGTGTTTCTGAAGACAATATGGGGTGGGCTCTCCGCGGTCTGAATAGTCTGGGTGATAGGTTTAAAGGTTTAAAAGTGAATCATGTAGAGGCGTTGTCGCAGTGTCTACCATCACTCACACAGCTGGAAACGCTTAGTATTAGTGTTTCTGAAGACAGTCTCGGTCTTTGGAAAGCTCCCCGCGGTCTGAATATCAAGAGTCTGAGACTGAATGATATGTGGAGAGGTATGGTAATATATGATGCAGAGTTGTTGTCGCAGTCTCTATCATCGCTCACAAAGCTGGAAACGCTTACAATGTATATTTATAGATTTAACGACATACATCTGCCTCAATCATTTAAGTATTTGAATATCTACTGTTTTGAATTGATTCCATCGGAATTACGCAAAATTTTGAACACGATGTCTGCATGTACTCAGAAAGTGTAATGAAGGCTGGAATTTGGCTGTAGTTTAAGATTCAATCTTAAACATACCCCGCTGGAGGAATACACTGATATCCAACACAAGCTGGAGAAACTGAATACTGTTTTAGTGAAGTAGTATCTTTGTTGTAATGCCACGGATATTGAGGACGAATTTCATTTTGTATGTATTTGTTCAACCTTTGTTGATATAAGAAAGAAATACATAAAAACATATTACTATAATAATCCATCCATTAAGTATGTACAATTTCTTCAATCAGCCAATAGGTCTGAACTAATAAAACTGTGTTTATTTGTTAAGGAATCCTTGAGTATCAGATTGAATTTGTTAAATCGTATAACTTTTACCAATTGTTTATCCTCTGTACTTCAATATACATTTGTTTTGTACTTATTCATGTGTGTTGACACTTGTTTTTTGCGCATATACATGTTGCCATAATAGTTATATAATATCAATACCAACCACATGTGTTGTTGACCACAGGTGTTGGGCGCGTTGCCATGTCACTTTAACACTATCAATATGTCATAAAACAACATTCTTTTATCATTTTACCAAACAAAAATCTGATATAATATAAAGAATGTAAAGAAATATATGTATATTTATATATATTATACCAGAATTAATTTGTTTGTCAAAATGATGAAAAATGTTGTGGTATGACATATTGATAGTGTTAAAGTGACTCGGCCACGCGCCCAATACCTGTGTTGTTGACAATGTACATTGTGCAAGTCAAATAAAATGTCTGTCTGTCTGTTTGTCATATAATACTATTTGTTTCTTTTGATCATAAATTCAAACCTTGTGTCGTGTTATAATTTATCATATACTGCTATGTGTTAATTTATCATATAGTACTATGTGTTATAGAAATCAAACNCAGTGCCTATCATCACTCACACAGCTCGAAACGCTTAGTATTAGTGTTTCTAGTATAAGTCTTTTGAAAGCTTTCCGCGATCTGAAAATCAAGAGTCTGAAACTGAATGATATGTGGAGAGGTATGGTAATATATGATGCAGATTTGTTGTAGCAGTCTCTATCATCGCTTACACAGCTGGAAAGGCTTACAATGTATATTTATAGATTTAACGACATACATCTGCCTCAATCATTACAGTATTTGCATATCTACTGTTTTGAATTGATTCCATCGGAATTACGCAAAATTTTGAACACGATGTCTGCATGTACTCAAATCAAACCTTGTGTCGTGTTAGAATTTATCATATACTGCTATGTGTTAATTTATCATACAGTACTATGTGTTAAATGGCTATAGGATAATACCCCGTGTAGAGTTAGAATTGCTCCTATAGTATAATAATACTATAATATATGTGTACATTTCCTATAGAAATGAAACTTCGGAGCGTGTAAGAATTCAGAAAATGCTGCTGTGTGTTTATTTGGCTAAATAAATCAAACCGCTTCCGAGTTATAATTCATCATATAGTACGCTATATAAAGAAACGCGTATCTTGTTAGAATCGATCATAAAGAATTATTAGTTTATTGTTTTTAGAATGCAAACTTCAGGTTATGTTATAATTCATCATATTCTATTGTGTGTTTATTGGCTAAAGGGTCATAATTCATCATGTTAAAATATGTTAATTTGGCTATAGAAACAAACCGATTGTCCTGTAAGACTTTGTTATTTAGTTATGTCTGTTAATTCGCTATATAAATCAAAATACCGTAATGTGTTAGAATTCTTCTTAAAGTTCTATGTATAAGTTTGCTATACAAATCAAACCGCGTGTCGTGTTAGACTTAATCATATAATTCTACGTGTTAATTGCCTATACAAATCAAATCGCGTGTCGTGTTAGACTTAACATATAATTCTAAGTGTTAATTGCCTATACAAATCAAATCGCGTGTTTTGTTAGAATTCATCATATGCTAATAAGCTTTACCTATAGAAAACAAGTCGTGTGTTGTGCTAGAATTCATCATATATGACTGTGTGTTAATTGCTTATATGATTCCTTATACCTAGTACCTTATTCCTTATTCAAACATATTTGATAAAAGATTTAAATACTACTAAAAATTCTTAATTAAGTAAATAAAAACAAAACCAAACGTTGTTTAACTCACGAATAATTTGACGAATAACGAATAAGGAACCAGTTCCCTATTCTTTATTCAAACCAATTTCGCGAGTGTTTCCTTGTTTCTTAATCATATAATGGTACCCTATACATATGAAATATAGATCTAATTGACAAATTGAAATGTATGTGAAGCATACATTTATCGTTATACATGTATTATGATACATTTTGTTCTTGGTTCTTTTTCGCGCTTGACTTTGTTTTCTTGTTTAACCCGATCTGACATTGTCTAGTACGAATACTAACTTCACGTCAACACAACTAAAAACCTCAACTTCAATTTAACATGAATTTATGACTAAAAAAATCATTCCATAACTTTTCTACCTATTCGTTTTGATTTATACTCCCATTTTTTTTTCGCGGCTGAGTAAGGAAAAGGAAACCCGTTTCTTAATCATTATTAAAGCTAAAAAAGGAACTGGCATTTTCCTACTTACATAATGTTTACGGGCTTTTATTTAATTATATCCCAGTTCCTTTTTCGCGATTGAATATGGAAACTGGTACAGGAACTGGCATTTTCCTACTTACATAATGATAACGGGCTTTTATTTAATTATAATCCAGTTCCTTTTTCGCGATTGAATACGGAAACAGGTACTTTAATTCTTCGGCTATCTTCGGCGTTTGACTGGTCAACGTTGAGACGAGGAACCTTTTGCAGGTTATTACGGCTCCTAATTGTAAGGTTGAATGTCACCGGATATACACTCGGCCTGTACGAAATTGAATACGCGTTTTCGAACATATACAATCTATGAAGAAAACGCGATATTAGAGCGCGTTTGAACACAGGGTTTTTTATTTAAAAAAAAAATATATTATTCGATACAACTTTCAAGTCTACAAGAGGCACCTTGATCGCTGTTTCCGATGCAGTCTCGCCTGTATGGCGACATAAGTGATGGCGAACTGACGACAACGCTGTCCGAAATATTAGCATTTGGTAAGAATACAGAGCGCAACTGTTACGCTAAGATCGGCTTAGGACTGTTAACCATCGATATCATCGCCGTTTTGTAGATTCCCACGGTTCCTTATCGTGTGCCGAGATTTAAGGTCGCCGGATGTACCATTGGCCTGGCTGAACGAGAAAACGCATATACGCTCTAAAAGCATCTTCGCAGAAAACATGCTATTACAGCTAGTATGCAACTTTCCAATCTATTAGATTTACCGCTGCTTTCGATACCTTCTTGCCTTTTACATGAATTGTTTAAATTGATTTGCAACTTAATCATATCCCGTCGTTACTGTTAACGTTTGAGCAAGGAAACTAACTTATGTTTAGTATTCAGCTATCGGACAGTCTTGGCCAAAGGTAACACTTCAAGAACAGTATATGAGATAAAACATAAATTTACATTGACTATAGACAATAATAACGAACACAAATCTGCGCTATGCTAGAATTATATGGTTCGAATTTAAGTATCCGAAATAATGGTTACCGAATCAGGAACTAGTTGTAACTAAGTTCGGGGGGCAGTCTACAGTTTTTGAAAATCCCCAGGCCGACAACCACTGGCCTGCACAACACCCTCAAAACAAGGCCTCCAGTCACAACCTGAACATAGATTCAGACAATATTCAGTGCAGCTCATCAACAGCTTGAACATAAAGCACAAAACAATACAGAAAATGCTCTTTAAATTGATATCTGGGGTAAAATAGACCTTTTCGGGGGTCTCGGAACTTGACCGTAAAAACCCATTTTTAGATAAACCCGGCAATCACATTTATCTTTCCGGCTAACATTACGCACACAGTCGACAACATGCTTTGCACTATCACAGCAAGTGCTTTCAAACTGAGCCAACCATAATGGGTCATTACCATTGAACCTTTTTGCACTGCTAACTTATTTAAACCCACTGTTGAAATCTGTCAAATGTCGGCTGCTTCAAGCAGGAAGTACATGTGTTTACTTCTCACTGAGCATGTGCAGAATGTTGTATAAAATCCAGGTCACTAATTGCAATAATGCTGAACTGCTTGAAACCATTGCAAAGTTGACAGTTTGTATATTGAAATTGCCTTTTTGATATGTTTTTTATGTTTGGAATTACTGAAAACAAGTGAAATTACTAGAATATGGACCATTTATACTTACATTTCAGCTTCTGGAGTGAAAAAAAAACATTTGTTTTTTTTAGGCCATACACCTTAAATTAAGGAAAGTAACCGGGGCCAATGCGCAAATAAGGCTAAACAACTGTAGACTGCCTCCTTAATTCCTTATTGAGAAGCCTTTATTTCGGACGATTACTATCGGATAAATTTAAATAAGAATCAGAAAGAAATCGAATTGTGAGCTGGACTACTGAAAGACCATTATCACCTCATGGAACACGAAGTCACGGGTCGCAGATCATGAAGACTTTTAATTGGTTTGTGTCCATATACTAAGTCGTTATAACAGCAGAAAATTTAGGCATTGAGTCGTACAATTTGCATACTGTCCGTCTAGAGGACGAGTGCGGAAACCGTCATGGGAGCTCAAAGTGACCCCGTATGGAATCTCGTTACAATACCTGAGTAAGAATATGGGGACTAGGCATAGGCTTATACCAGTCTTGAAGAAGGCTAGAGAGGATAATAAGATGGCACTTTTTAGGATGGACAAACTGTTCCTCGACGGCCGAGAGTACACGCCGAAGGCCTAGGATGGATGTGGAAGTGTTGTGAAATTTGCAACCTGGAACGTTGAGGGGCTTACAGTGGACAAGTTTTCAAGGCCGGAATTCGTGAAATTACTTTCACAATATGACATAATTTGTTTAAAGGAAACATGGGCTTACTAAAAATCTCATATCAAACTTTATGGATTAAGTGATCCAAAACATTCATACAGACGTTATCAGTTACGAATTTTAAACATTCACTTAACTTTGTTAAAACGGAACGAGCCTTTTCATAACTCCTACCACCCCTAAAAGATCGTTTATTTGTACAAATGCTAAACACAAAATTGTATGTTTCACTTCCATTTTGTTCTGTTTTTGTTGTTGTTGTTGTTGTTGTGATTTTGACGAATGTGTCTTTATGTTTGCAGTATTGCTTTATTATTTTTGACGATGAGCTGTCTATGCTTAAGTCGCAAATAAACGCTCTGTTCTGTTCTGTTCTTATGGTTTGAAAAATGCCAAAACGAAAGAAACANGTTCCCTATTCTTTATTCAAACCAATTTCGCGAGTGTTTCTTTGTTACTGAATCATATAATGGTACCCTATACATATGACATATGTATCTAATTGACAAATTGAAATGTATGTGAAGCATACCTTTATTGTTATACATGTATTAGGATACATTTTGTTCTTGGTTCTTTTTCGCGCTTGACTTTGTTCTCTTTTTCAACCCGATCTGACATTGTCTAGTACGAATACTAACTTCACGTCAACAAAACTAAAAACCTCTACTTTTATAAAACATGAATTTATGATTAAAAAAAATCATTCCATAACTTTTCTTCCTATTCGTTTTTATTTATACTCCCATTTCTTTTTTCTTGGCTGAATAAAGAAAAGGAAACCAGTTGCTTATTCATTATTAAAGCTAAAAAAAGGAACTGGCATCATCCTACTTACATAATGTTTACGGGCTTTTATTTAATTATAACCCAGTTCTTTTTTCGAAATTGAATATGGAAACAGGTACAAGAACTGGCATTTTTCTACTTACATAATGTTAACGGGCTTTTATTTAATTATAACCCAGTTCCTTATTCGCGATTGAATATGGAAACAGGTACTTTAATTCTTCGGCTATCTGCGGCGTTTGACTGGTCAACGCTGAGACGAGGAACCTTTTGTAGGTTATTACGGCTCCTAATGGTATGCCAAGGTTGAATGTCACCGGATATACACTCGGCCTGTACGAAATTGAATACGCGTTTTCGAACTTATACAATCTATGAAGAAAACGCGATATTAGAGCGCGTTTGAACACAGGGTTTTTTATTTTTTTTTAAATATATATAAATCGATACAACTTTAAAGTCTACAAGAGGCACCTTGATCGCTGTTTCCGGTGCAGTCTCGCCTGTATGGCGACATAAGTGATGGCGAACGGACGACAACGCTGTCCGAAATATTAGCATTTGGTACGAATAAAGAGCGCAACTGTTACGCTAAGATCGGCTTAGGGCTGTTAACCATCGATATCATCGCCGTTTTGTGGATCCCCACGTTTCCTTATCGTGTGCCGAGATTGAAGGTCGCCGGATGTTCCATTGGCCTGGCTGAACGAGAAAACGCATATTCGCTGTAAAAGCATCTTCGCAGAAAACATGCTATTACAGCTAGTATGCAACTTTCCAGTTTATTAGTTTCACCGCTGCTTTCGAGACCGTCTTGCCTTTAACATGAATTGTTTAAATTGCTTTGCAACTTAATCATTTCCCTTCGTTACTGTTAACGTTTGAGAAAGGAAACTAACTTAGGTTTAGTATACAGCTATCGGACAGTCTTGGCCAAAGGTAACACTTCAAGAACATTATAGGAGATAAAACATAAATTTACATTGACTATAGACAATAATAACGAACACAAATCTGCACTATGCTAGAATTCTATGGTTCGATTTTAAGTATCCGAAATAATGGTTACCGAATCAGGAACTAGTTATAAGTAAGTACGGGGGCAGTCTACAGCTTTTGAAAATCCCCAGGCCGACAACCACTGGTCTGCAAAACACCCTCAAAACAAGGCCTCCAGTCACAACCTGAAAATAGATTCAGACAATATTTAGTGCAGCTCATCAACAGCTTGAACATAAAGCACAAAATAATGCAGAAAATGCTCTTTAAATTGATATCTGGGGGTAAAATAGACCTTTTCGGGGGTCTCGGAACTTGACCGTACAAAAACCCATTTTTAGATAAACCCGGCAATCAAATTTATCTTTCCGGGTAACATTACGCACACAGTCGACAACATGCTTTGCACTATCACTGAAATTGCCTTCAAACTGAGCCAAACATAATGGGTAATTACCATTGAACCTTTTTGCACTGCTAACTTACTTAAACCCACTGTTGAAATCTGTCAAATGTAGGCTGATTCAAGCAGGAAGTACATGTGTTTACTTCTCACTGAGCATGTGCAAAATATTGAATTAAATCCAGGTCACTAATTGCAATCATGTTGAACTGCTTGAAACCATTGCAAAGTTGAGTGTTGTATATTGAAATTTCCTGTTTGATATGTTTGTTATGCTTGGAATTACTGAAAACAAGTGAAACTACTAGAATATTGACCATTTATACTTACATTTCAGCTTCTGGAGTGAAACAAACATTTTTGTTTAGGCCATACACCTTAAATTAAGGAAAGTGACCGGGGCCAATGCGCAAATAAGGCTAAACAACTGTAAACTGCCTCCTTAATTCCTTTTTCAGAAGCTTTTATTTCGGACGATTACTATCGGATTAATTTAAATAAGAATCAGAGAGAAATCGAATTGTGAGCTGCAGCAGAAAAATAAGGCATATAGTCGTACAATTTGCATACTGTCCGTCTAGATTACGAGTGCGGAAACCGTCATGGGAGCTCAAAGGGACCCCGTATGGAATCTCGTTACAATACCTCAGTAAGGTTATGGAGACTAGACAGAGGCTTATACCCACCTGAAGAAGGCTAGAGAGGATAATAAGATGGCACTTTTTAGGATGGACAAACTGTTCCTCGACGGCCGAGAGTACACGCCGAAAGCCTAGGAGGGATGTGGGAGTGTTGTGAAATTTGCAACCTGGAACATTTAGGGGCTTACAGGGGACAAGTTTTTAAGGCCGGAATTCGTGAAATTACTTTCACAATATGATATTATTTGTTTAAAGGAAACATGGGCTTACTAAAAATCTCATATCAAACTGTATGGATTAAGTGATCCAATACATTCATACAGACGTTATCAGTTACGGATTTTAAACATTCACTTAAATTTGTTAAAACGGAACGAGCCTTTTTATAACTCCTACCTTCCCCTAAAAGATCGTTTATTTGAACAAATGCTAAATTCAAAATTGTATGTTTCACTTCCACTTTTTTCTGTTTTTTTCGTTGTTGTTGTTGTTGTTGTTGTGATTTTGACGAATGTGTCTTTATGTTTGCAGTATTGCTTTATTGTTTTTGACGAGGAGCTGTCTATGCTTAAGTCGCAAATAAACGCTCTGTTCTGTTCTGTTCTTATGGTTTGAAAAATGCCAAAACGAAAGAAACATGTATGCATAGATTATAGAATAATATGCAATAGTACCATTTAAGACCATGACATCACGTGTTTAGCGGACAACGTTTAATACAAAAGAGCACGTGTATCGTTCGTGATTTTCCAAAATGCGCTTGTTAAGGTTTGTTATTTCATTTAAAATAAGCTGAATCTCTGAACAATGGCTGGGGAAAGTTTACTTATTTCGTGGCATATTCCTGATCAGTGTTAATGAAGTTGTACATTTACTTTGTGTCTACATCATACGCATACATTATGATGCGCTTTCATATGTTTCAAACTGAGCAACTATTTGGAAAGAATCACACAAACGATTGATGCTATGATACGATACTTATGGTATGATTTGACCCTTCATTACGTTCGGCTTTTTTAATTGTGATTTTTGTATTTATTCTTTGTTTTAGAATGAGAATTTTCCGTAAACTGGGTTTATTTAAAACAAAATCAGTATGGCAATAGTCGTAAATGACAACAACCTGTAGATTAATTAGATAAAAACAAATCAATAATTAATGGGCATGTATAGTACACTTAAATATTTCTTACTCGTGTTATTGTACAATATCTAACATATTGTATTATATATTTGTTCATGTTTATTTATAGCATTTTTATTACACAGATATTTATAGAACTCTGGTATAATATAATTACACTATAACATAATTATATACCGTCAGTGCATCGCTAAATGTTGAAATACGTTGCGTTCATGAACACACTGCCAGTATAATGTTGTTTTGCGATAGTTAAGACCAAATATTAATACAAATAAAGCAATATACTTTGTACCGATTTTTTTAATGTTAAAAGCAAACATATATTTTGCATGTGACTCAATTATAAAATAAGTAACTACATTTTATCTCTATATTTTTCGGATAACTCTAATAAGACGGCGTTTGCAATTTAGTTTTTACCACCCTTGGCCATGTAAAGGATACTAGTTGCATGATGCATTCTAATATATAACTGAATCAGGGGTAACGTCCATTACATAACGTAATCTTGGAATAAAGAACACGTAGAGGTTTTTTCATTCCAAAATATGTTCATTAGACACATGCCTTTAAAAAAAGTAAAATATTGTGTGTCGCAATTGTTGTTTTGCCCGTCCTTCCACCAGTCCCATTTTTGTTCCGCTCTTTTAAGAGATCATTCACGGGTTGGTATAGCAAAAACTTAGCAAAGATTGGCACAATAATCAGACGATCTGAAGCGCTCAAAATGCCAGGCTTGCGGCTCCAATGTCAAGGTCTGACTTAGAAGTCAAAGATCAAAACGTGCGTCTGTTTCAAAGTCCGCTATATAAGTCGTGAATGTAAGGATTTTGAAAATACTTGGTAGTAAAGCTCAACCTCGTGGGACGATCCGTCAGTAACAAGTACCAGGTTTGTACCGCTTCCAATTCTCAATCGCCGGTCAAAGGTGAATGATGGGGTCCGTGTTTCGTACCCTGTCAATACTTGGCAGAGATGTTAACAATTGTGCGATGGTATTTGTCGACGTATAGAAATGCCTTTAGTAAATACACGCTAATGTTTTTCATTCTGTATACTGATCTTAAGTCATAACTATATTAACATGTAACAATTATAATATTTATCGGAACTCATTAGAATGCACACACATATTACAGCATATTGTTCTGCATGTGTCGTACGGTTTGGTGTCCGTCAAAGCATTGTTTTTTGTTACAAACGACCGGTAAAAGACCACGGTCACACTCTTCCAGAAACTTTTTTTTGTCTTCATTTGAATGAGTATACCCACACGATCGAAGTCGTAACAACAAGTTTGGTCAAAAACTGATCGTCAAAATCAGATAGATTTGATTTCGCACTATATGACCATATTTACTAAGAGAAGGTCATCTCACGCACTTGTAGTATGTAGTATGTTACTGTTCTTTCAAACAACTAATTAAAGTAAGAACGAATGTCAATGTTTTATAAGTAGTTTGTATGAAAACAACTCTTAATTAAAAACAGCTGTACGAGGTCAGTGTCCTTTCTTTGTCGCACAGTTGCATATACAGAAGAGGTAGGTCGATTCAATTAGCTCGATTAATACGTATGGGCTTCCATTATTTTATCATACGATTACAAAGATAATACTTACTGAATATCTGGCGTGCACACATTCTGTGAAAAGTGCCCGGATGGATCTTGTCGCGCATCTATTTAGCGCCCACAAAACCCTTGTTGCAATAGTCTCTTAGAGACCCTTTTCATATGATACAACTTTTAAAAAAAATCTTACAAATGGTTTTCATTATTAGAATGCATATACAATTATAACCATGATAACACAGGATTAAAATGATAACAATTGATTTCACTGTTATTATTTGTCGACAATTTGTTGATCACTTTATTTTTACTGCGTAAATATGCAACAGTTATTTTTCTTCAGTAAAACCACTTTTGTAAGTTTGCATTGTATACATTAAACTTCCCGCTGCGTAGTAATCGCAAGATATCTCGGTCAAAAGTGATCGTAGACAGCTACGCCAAAAAAGTGATCGTAGACAGCTACGCCGAAAAAGTGATCGTAGACAGCTCCGCCGAAAAAGTGATCGTAGACAGCTACGACGAAAAAGTGATCGTAGACAGATACGCCGGAAAAGCGATTGTAAACAACTACGCCGAAAAAGTGATCGAAGACAGCTACGCCGAAAAAGTGATCGTAGACAGCTGCGCCCAAAAGTGATTATAGACAGATGCGCCCGCAAAAGGTGATCGTAGACAGATGCGACTGAAAAAAGTGATCGTAGACAGCTACGCCGAAAAAGTGATCGTTGACAGCTACGTCGAAACAGTGATCGTAGACAGCTACGCCGAAAAACCCCCCAAAAAATCGGTATAATGACAACGGTTCGTATATCGGAACTACTATAAAAGCATATAAACTGTATATACTCCGAAGGCAACACTCATCTTCGAACAAAATTTTATTAATTTTTTTTAAAATTTAAGTTCAAATAATTAATCATGATAATGGCAGTGTAAATTGTATTGAATTCAAGACAACGTGTGAGACAACAATACTTAGGCAAATCGGAAGTCCTGGCAGCAGGGTTTTACTGTTAGTTTGATTTTAAGCAAACATTTTGGTATCGATTTAAAAGTATGTATGTGAGCAAATAAGGACACACACACTTCATTAAAACATCGTGGTTATAGTTGTTACTAGCTTCACATTTTTTGGCATATTGTTTGTGCTCAAACTGGCAGCTCCTGATCATTTGCCCCATGTTCGGTGATATAATCAAACGAAGCTTGAACATAGACATCAAACAGAGCATATTTTATATCGGACAAAGTAGGATTTTTTTTGCGCATGCGCAAACTGTATAGTCCTGAAACATTCGACCCTGAGTGACCGTAGTTTAACATGAACTTTTATCTGATCCCATTCGAACTATGTCAGGTGATATCAAAATTAGTCCGCCGATTATCAGTATGTTTGCTCGTTAATTGACTAATACAATAAGTAGACAACTGTTTAATGAACATCTCTGATATGTTTTGAATACTCTTACAATACGTACTCTATTCTTATAAAAAAATAAATCAATGTCAAACTTAATGGTGTTGTTTTTTTAAGTACGGGATTATGTATGAATTGATTTTCTCACGGGAAAGATTTACGTAGT
Source organism: Dreissena rostriformis (assembly GCA_007657795.1). Lineage (NCBI taxonomy): Eukaryota > Metazoa > Mollusca > Bivalvia > Myida > Dreissenidae > Dreissena > Dreissena rostriformis. Next base: position 18,051 of record VMBQ01008458.1, read on the forward strand.
AATAAAGTTGCAAATGGTTAAGTCTCCGGCTCGTATGAAAAGACAATATTTGAATTATTTATATTAATTGTGGTTTAATTTGATGATAACAAGGTTAATGAAAACAAAGAGATGGTGAGTTGAGAAAATGATGAAGATCTTGAGGTTCATGGGGATGCTGCTGTTGCTGTTGTTTATAATAATGATAATGGAGGCAATTGTTGTGTCATTAACGGTATTTCTATCCGGATGGAAATGAAAAAAACTTTTCATAGCATACATGACATATATGACCTATATATTTTCTTTCCCATACATTCTAACCCCGACTTTCAGAAACTATCTGGGCGATAAATTGTTATCACGTACTGATACGAAATATTTTCTGTGTGTATCAGGGCCACAGCATATTAAGATTAATTTCATTTAAATTTATCTTAACGAAGGACGGAATATCTAACAGCGCGTTATCGTTCAAAGTCGGGGTTGTTCAATGTCTTCTTACATAGTTGTTCATATTATAACGCTCGCATCTGTCCACGAACAATAGCTTTACAGTATTTCTATAGTCGTTTTGATATCCATTATTTCGTAATGAAGTAAGTGTCATATTTTCGGTCGTTTTCTATAATTTAACGATTACTTAGGTAGAACACAAAGCTGTATGAATGGGTAAAACAAAGCTTGATAACTGACATGTAAATTGATTTAATCTCTATAAATAAAAGGCTAATTAGTAGGATATATACACATATGAGTCGCATTCTGAGAAAACTGGGCATAATGNCCGACATTGACATAATGTCGTCATTCCACCTACATTTATTCGTTACTTAAAGTCGGCATCTACTATGACTTCCGAAATATTGTTATATCAATGACAATGCGTAATTCAAGTCTGCCGTCCACTAAGCTCCCGAAGCATTCACGACAGCGAATTTGGTTACATAGGTTGTTTAGTTCAAACCTATTTATTTTAGCTCGATTGCATCGCAAGCCTCAATATTATTGAAACGCTCAGGAGTCCGTTACCTTGGTAGAACCAGTACTCGGTGTCTTTGGGGAAGATCTAGAGAACGCTTCAACAGTATGGATCAAACCCGTGCACTCCCCGTCGCTAGGCGGACACCACGTCAATTACGCCACGGGATGTTTCATGGTCTATTCACGACTTCCTATGATCATTCCGTGTCGAATTATAACTATTCTGCAACCTTCGGTACTAGATCAGAGTCGAAATAACCTCGTTTTTTTTTTCATTTTGAAAGATATACAATTTGGACACCAAACGTGTAATTATTAACGGTTTTTAAACTCTTTAACTCTTATCTGTAAGTTTATATAACATGAATATAAAGTATTCACTCGTCTATTGCCAATCTCATGCTACTATGACCATGCGCCAGCAATATCAATCCATCAGTACTTTGACGTGCACATTTCTCATACCCATAGTGTCCCAAGAGTAACAGATAACACATCTGCAGTTCAGCATCGTTGTAACTCCCGATTCTTCAATCGGCAAAATTTCATCATTCTTTTGCCAAGAAATCGACAACTCTTAACTTTGAGAATGTTCTCCAAGATTCCTTCAGCCGATCGATACTCAAATTCTAATCAATGTATCAAACTGTCGGCATCATTCCGCGTGGGTGTGTGTGTGTGTGTGCGGGGGGGGGATCGTTCGCCATTTCCGTCCCCGTCTAAATGTGTGCTTGTGTTACGTATCCAAGTTTTCCGATGTGTCGTTGATCACGTATGGATTTATACCGTCCTGTTTAATGTGACCCGAGTCAAACGTAGCTCCATGCCATCGGGCGCAGTTGCACATACTGGTCAGGAGCTACCCTGTCCGGTATAAAGTTTCCGCTGTGTCATTGACGGAAATCGTATCTTCTGACCAGACTGCGCAGTATGGTCTGGGGCTACGCTGGCCGAATATGGCTTAAGACTAATTTTCGCATACCGCGGGTTATGTTGTTTAGCCTCGGTCTGATTTACATTAACGTGTAATATGTTATTTTTTTACATTGTTTAGTGTTCGATCCGCGTTTCCAAATATGTTTATATCCTACAGTCGTAAATTATTGCCAGTTTGAAGAATGCTGTATATCAGTTTCGTATATACACATTTTTTCATAAGCCAGCTGTTGCAGAATTGGTTACTAATAATTGCGTATCTGTATCTACCGTGATGAACGTAATTGTATCCATATTGTTATCTACATTCCAATAGTGTAGAAAGTTCATGGCATCAAAGAAAGCAGTTTCAATAAAGTTCGTTCACTAAACATAACAACAAGTGTCTCTGAGATTCTCATCTTCGCCGACATAATAGCTTTCCTAAAATAACTATGAATAATAATATGATGAGTGGAGGAAAATCATGTACTAGATGGAACTTTTGCAATTGGGCCGCGTTCTGTGAAGAGGGGGTTTAATGCATGTGCGTAAAGTGTCGTCCCAGATTTAGGGACGACACTTTCCGCTTTTATGATATTTTTCGTTTAAAGAAAGTATCTTCTATGCACAAATCCAGTTGAGGCAGAAAGTATTTCTCTGATTAGCCTGTGCGGATTGCACAGTCTATTCTACGATGCACCTTACGCACATGCATTAAACCCCTTTTCACAGAGCGAGGCTCATTTCTGAGTCCCCAACTATTTTATAAGATTATACTGCATCTTAATTTGTATTTAGCATTACTAAAGTACAACGCCGAAACATATTAACGTGTTGCAACAATGTTTTTCTTTATATCAAAACATATTTATATGGCCTGATATTTTTATTGTCAAAGATTTCATATATGAGCAAGTGCGTAATGTATCGTCCCAGATTAGCATGAGCAGTCCGCACACCATGACCACATGATTTCTTTTGAACGAAAAATACCATAAAAGTTTCGTACTTGATTAGCTTGTGCGGTCTGCACAGGCTAATCTAGGAATATACTTTACGCACTTGCATTTAGCACGGTTTTCCCAGAATGATACTCATATCATGATACTATTGCTCATATATCTGCAAATCTGCAAACCGAGCTGAAAGCAGGATGGCAGCAACAAAAACCCTGTATGACCGTGCCACTACTGATAAATAACAGATGTCTGCCATTGAACAGTTTACAGAATATGTTTCCACTATGTTTGTAAACGCCTCTGCTCTGTTTTTTGAAATCGAAGTGTAAAGGGATAGGAGTAGTGGAGAGCCAATATGAATATGGAATATGGGTCCAGGATATATGTTCATTTTAAATACGATTAGATTTTCAATATTAATATTTATTGATGATAAAGATTTCATGATTTGCGGACGCTGTATATGAAAAACATGGATTAGGGGAGTGTTTAGAATTATTCTGCATTCCTTTTACCGATTGCTTTCCGGTTGTAACGATTGGTAAAGTTACACAAATAAAAAACAAATATAATTACACCTTTGACACCTCTGTATATGAGTTAAACTTGTTCGAAGTTGGCATTGGAGGGAGAAAATGTAACATCGCAAACCATGCGGAATCATGACCCAATGTGACAAATGCGTGCATGTCCTAAATACAGAATTGGAAGAATGAAACTTCAGTAACATTATTAAAATAAACATTCTTGTGACTAAACGATAGTCTTTTATTAAAACAAAGTAACCAGTGGCCTTTTGAAATACAAGATAAAACAAACACACGTCATTAACCATAACAATGGTTATATTGGGGTCACCGACTTGTAACGGTGATCAGATATATAGGTATTGTATAATGTATCATATGGTATTTAATCATGGTCATTTGTCAAAGAAAGCGTTTACTCGTCAACATTTAATATGGACAACAAAATGTTGTTATGTCAATGACAACAGTTATATAGTAATGGTAACCTTGAGATTTGTCCGGTGTAATCAACAGTCACATGGACCCATTTTAAAATGTCAATTCAAAATCAATCTATGCATATTTTGTTAATTAATGGTGATATTTGCTCACAAACATAGCAAATGTCTTCAACTGACCATCATTAATAAACTCATCACAATGACAGACCACTAAGTCATAACATTGTTATGTCCACATTGAAAAGATTCTTCATGTTTATAGAAACTGTGTATTTTTTATTTATATATAACAATAGCACCCGATAAAGATTAAATACTATCTTAATATCATAGATGGTGGAGGGGTTTATTAAATATTGCACCCGAGGAGAATGTGATCAAAACCCGAACGCAGTGGTTGACAGTTCTCTGCGAGAGTGCACTGTTGACTGAACCCCATAATGTGCCAATACTGTTTATTATATTTTACCTTACAAACATACTACACTATATAAATAAGATAAACAGTTGAGGGGTATAGAACATATTGTTTCCCGAGGACTGTGATGTAAAATGTGGCTGCAGGCCGAGGTTGACATTCCTAGTCGAGGGGGCAATGTTTGCTATAACCCGAAATATGCGTATGATATCAATTTTATCATACCCACAAAAACAGTAATTTAAAAAGTAAACAACTCTAACGTGCAGATATTATTTATTAATCAAGCGTTCATTAACATTGATTGTGTGTATATACTAAGCTCCAACCTATTATTATCTGATACGAGTTTTAGGAAAACCTGTGTTAACTGTTTTCGACCCAGGCGTGTGGTATATTATAGGGTTGACAATACGTTGTATCACCCTCAATGGCGTCTGTTATTTGTCATTATACTGAACAAATAAACACTGATTTATTAATTATGTCATGTAATGGTTCCAAAGCTTTTTAATAATAGATTACACCATATATAAATCTACGAATCATGTCCATCATGGGCAAGATGTATAATGTGTCTGATAGAAAACATTTCAAAACAGATCACTATATCAAATACTGTTATACAGTTATTATGTAGTTATTTTACGGCTTCATCTGTCTTCTGTACTCTTCAATATTTGCATGAGACGCGAACGGAATATAGGAAATTGCGATATAATTAGATTTCGAACGTTACATTGACCTTCGTTCTGAAATATTCTCATTATTGTTAACAGAAGAGTACGCAAATGGCTTGAAAACAATAATAAACTTAGTGATTTTCAATTCGGTTTTCGAAGCAATAAGAGTACTAAATATTAGGATGTATGTGCTAAATTCAGTGATAAATAGAGTAGTTTATCGAGAAAACCGACATCTGCATTGTACCTTTGTTGATTTTACAAAAGCTTTCGATCTTGTTTATAGGAACGGAATTTCGTACAAACGTTTGCAGCATTACGTATTATCTAAATTTGTTAAAATGATGAAATAAATATATGGTTGTGTTAAATCATGCGTTAAGACAAGTAATGTAAGTATTGGTTCGTGTACACTATGTAGTAGCACACATATGGAAAATCAGTGTAATCACACATTTAAAATTCCTATTCTCTTTCTGAATTCTTTGATAGTCATACTGGTGTTAAACAGGGTGAGCCTTTATCGCCATTATTATTTATATTGTTCGTAAATGATATGTATGACTATTTGTATAATGAGTCTACTTAATATGTTAATGTCGACAACATAACATTATTCATGTTGCTATTTGCTGACGATACAGCTTTATTTTTATGCCACCGGTAGGGTGGCATATAGCAGTTGAACTGTCCGTCAGTCTGTCAGTCTGTGCGTCCGAAAACTTTAACATTGGCCATAACTTTTGAAATATTGAAGATAGCAACTTGATATTTGGCATGCATGTGTATCTCATGGAGCTGCACATTTTGTGTGGTGAAAGGTCAAGGTCAAGGTCATCCTTCAAGATCAAAGGTCAACACAAGAAAATTCAAAGCGGCGAAATAGGGGCATTGTGTTTCTGACACACACATCTCTTGTCTTACTCAGCAACAGGACTTCAGCGCCTTTTAGATAGGTTGCATGGATATTGTAGCGAATTGGGCATATTTGTGAACACCAGCATGACTGTTGTTATGGTTTTTAATAAAGGCAATAGAATTAAAAAATATCGATGTTAAATATAATGATATTAAGCTCGAGGTAGTTAATCAGTTTACTTATCTCGGTGTGACATTGTGCTCGAACGGCATTTTTTGTCAAAGCGCAGGAGGCCTTATCGAAACAAGCGTCTAGAGCAATGTTTCCTCTAAATAAATTCTTCTCTTAAATTTCATTCAGTATTGCTGACAAAATACGTCTTTTTCATGCTATAATTTTGCCAAATCTGACCTACGGTACTGTGTGATTTGGGGATTTCATCCAAGCCCGGACATAGAGAAAGTCCATCAACAATTCCTAACACAGATGTTCCCTCTTCGACCACAAACTACGTCTGCGGCAGTGTATGGCGAGCTGGGTCGTTTTTCCTTAAGACTGTGTAAAAAAGATGCTTATCATTACATTTTGGTTCAAAATAGAGCAGAATCCAGATTCCTTACTTTGCTGCTAGATTTCGTTGATGTTATTTCGCATATTACTAACTGGGGTATTAAGCTCAAGATATTGCTCCAGGATTTAGGATTGTCGTTTTTATGCTCCCCCAATTTTTTTGGGGGGAGCATATAGTCGCCGCTTCGTCTGTCCGTGCGTCCATCCGTGCACAATTTTGTCCGGGCTATTTCTCAGCAACAGAGTTATGGCCCTTTGAAAATTTCTATAAACTGTACATATAGTGCAATTCTTTTTCGGGCTATTTCTTCCCAACTACTGACTGGAATTCAATGACGCTTTATGGAAAGCTTAACTACCTTGAGGAGATGCGAATGTTATTAGTGGGTTATGGTTAGATGATTTATTTAGAGAGTTATGGCCCTTTGAAATTTTTAAGTTGCTAAACCATCCATCGTATTATTTTGTCCAAAGTTATGCCCCTCAAGGCGTTTCCTTTAATCTGAATATATAGTGCAATATTGTGACAAAATACCTTTGGGGAGCATCACCCGTCAGCGTATACAGGATATCAATTTACAAACATGGGTCAGTGATATTGAAAACTTGCCCAAACTTGATACATATCGTTCATTCAAATCAAATTTTGATTTTGAAAACTATTTAGATATTGTGGTAAATGTAAGGGATAGAATTTGTTTGACTAGACTTTTTTTTTTTTTTTGNGTAAATTTTATATAACCACAAGTGATGTTAATTGTGTTTTTTTTCAGCGTATACAGGATATCAATTTACAAACATGGGTTAGTGATATTAATAACTTGCCCAAACTTGATACTTATCGTTTATTCAAATCAAATTTTGATTTTGAAACTTATTTAGATAATGTGGTAAATGTAAGGGATATAATTTGTTTGATTATACTTCGTTGTTCTGCACACTCACTATTCACTGAAGAAGGTAGACATAGAAATATTCCAAGAAGTGAACGAGTATGGACAAGGTGTAATATGGGTGTAATTTAGAATGAATACCATTTTTGTTTATTTGTGAATTGTATAGAGATAGAGAAAACTAGTGTTACCTAAATATTATCTACGCTGGTTTTCTGTTATAAAATTTAAGCAACTGATGTCTACTTCGAATTGAAAGACATTAGTTAACGTGGCTAAATTTACTAGAATGGCGTGTGATTAAAGATCTAGTCGAAATTAGTATTATTAATGTGTATTTGTATATTGTTTATTGCTGTTTTGTTTTGTTTTGTCAACATTCACACAACCATTTATTATTTTCATTTCCATCATATACACCATACTTTTCTTGTTAAATATGCATTTATCTACACCGTCATTACATGTTTTATGTATGTTGTTTGGCTATGTACTTATGTATTTGCCAATAAAATTGATCTTTTGACCTCTCGTCGTGCTAGTGTGTTTAGAATGTATCAGCGGTGTTTACAACTGTTTAAAATATACATATTGATAATCGGATGACATACGTTCTGACCAGTCACGGATGACAAACGTTCTGACCAGTCACGGCGAACACGGTTCCCATCAACTAAGCGTCTTTGTGGTTTTGTGGGGGAAAAATTGAAAACGGAGCTTGGTTGATAATTATTTGTTACAAATGTTGATCGGCGTTAAAATCCTCAAATAAAACGCCTAAGGAAGTATAAAGTGTTTTGTTCTTTCAATTTTGTTTTTCATTGTTCTATTATTACAATCGTTTTAAGCGATTAATGTTATTAAACCTGCAGATTAAGTTGTTATGGATAGAGAACAATACATATCCGAAGTCGAACAACAATTCAGCGACACAAGGTTTTACAAACTCCCGGAGAACGATCCGACCCAAGAATTCCAAACAAAAAGTGAACAATCAACTTCAAAGCATGTTAGATTCCGGACACATTAGTGATGAAAACTTTGATTACCTCCTACCTAAGAACCTAAAGCTGGTCGATTCATTTTTCGCCTAAAGTTCACAAACCTGGTAACCCTGGACGCCCCATAGTGTCAGCGAATGGCCACCCCACTGAACATATTTCAGAATATGTAGACTACCACCTAAGACCTCTCCCCTCCGACGTTCAGGATACTACAGATTACCTTAAAAAAGTAACATCGAACAAAATTCCAAACGACACTTTACTAGTTTCCGTGGATGTTGTATCACTTTACACTAACATCCCACATGAAGATGAAATCGAAGCGTGTAGAGTTGCATGGGAAACAAGAGACACACACTATCCCCCAACTGACACTCAAGTGGACTTATTAACATTAATTTTGAAATGTAACAACTTCGAATTCAATGGAAAACATTATCTTCAAATCCAAGGCACCGCCATGGGAACAAATATGGCCCCATCATACGCGAACATCTTCATGGGCCAGCTTGAAGGGCAACTCATCTAGTCCGTGGATTTGAAACCGCATATGTGGTAACGTTTTATCGACGATATCGACATGCAGTGGTGCCATGGTCAAGAAACACGCAATAATTTTCTCAAAAATGCCAACACTTTCCACAAAAGTATTAAATTATCTAGTGAAGTATCTAACGAACAACACGTATGTTTTTATACTATCTCACATATTGAGGGGGAAAACCTTGTGACAGACCTTTATTCTAAACCAACAGACAGTCATCAATACCTTCTACCATTCAGCTGCCACCCACAACACTGCTGCAGAAACATTCCATTCAGTTTAGCAATCCGTATTAGACGAATATGCGCCCAGAAAAGTGCATTAGATTTGAGATCACAAGAACTAGCTTAAAAACTTCGCAGACGTGGATACAACGACGATATTGTTTTTGTGGCTATAGCTAAAGCGAGTGCACAGGAGAGGGATGAACTGCTAACATACAAAACAAAGCTCACTAATTAAAGAATTCCTTTTGTGGTCACTTACCATCCGGCGTTGCCCAACAATCATGTTATCATGGATAACCACTGGTCCAAAATAATGGCATCGACAAAACTACAAAAAGTATTCCTTGAAAAGCCTATTATAGCCTACCGAAGGCCAAAACGTCTCAGGGACATACTTGTGCGGGCCAGGTGAGTCAGAACCATGTAACCCTGCTCGTTGCCAAACATGCAAGATTATGCCACCAACACATACATTTAAGAAAGGCGCAACAACTGCAAAACAGCAAATGCAGTGTATCTCATGACGTGTAATGTCTGCAACAAAGAATATGTTGGCGAGACAAAAATGGCGTTGAACAAACGCATAAACTTGCATAGGTCAGATTGGAAAACACGTTAATTCAATAGGTCCCCCGTTGCAGCACATTTTAGCGAACCTAACCACACGATTGATAACATTGTCCTGTGTTGTATAGAAGCGAATGAAAACTGGTCAGACGAAACACGAAAACGTCGAGAAACATACTGGATAAGGCGACTCAACACTCTTCAGCCACATGGAATAAATAAAAACGACACATAAATATAACACAATACTGGATGCCAACATTTCTCTGCTATTTATACTAATTGAACGTCATATCGATAAAATAAACATTTTGGCGCCAGTGTATAACACACAGTTTTAATCAGCAAAACTAAATAAAAACGACATAAAGATATAAAATAAGTCTGAATACCAACAGTTCATTTATGCGTTATATCGATATAATAAACATTCCTGGCGCAAGTCTATGACACATTTTGTATTAGCGGAAATAAATAAATTTAAAGGACGAAAACGGTAAAAAAAAGAGTAAATGCTTAAAAGTTAACTGCAATTTTTACAATCTAATCGATATTAAAAACACCCCGGGCGCCAGTCTACAGCACATAGTTTAAACCAGCGGAAAATCGTCTAAGGACTTAGTTCATGGTTACATATTTATATTATATATATTTATATATATATATATAGTCCGTAGCCGTCCATGCATGGAGATAAATGGTTAAATTCAAGGAGCCAACTATAGGCCATAAAGGCGTTAAGAACTTTGGTGATATGTTGTGATTTAGGGATTTAGTAGATTGTAATCTTGAGCGATTGTTACGAGTGGATAATAATGTAGCACATAAATCGTAAATAGCCGCGAATCTCTCTCTCTTTCTGCCCGGGATTCGATGAGACAACACGTCTTTTTAAAAGAGTTCTAAACTTACATTATTTTCGGGAGCACTCGAATTTATTCTGTTCACGTTCATAGTTATCTGTTTATAGTTCACTGTTTCGAATATTTACCTACTAGAGATTCTAAGGTATAGAAGTAAAGAAGCACTTTAGATATTTATAGAGTGATTACTGTGGCCATATGCGACCAGACGTTTACTAGTATATCAATGGCGCTGTTCGAACATTTGCCATAAAATCCATGTACACCTATTATGGCAAAACTATGTTCTCCATGGAAAAGAGTAGCTTTGCGGTGTAATTCGAAAGTCGGTACACAACTTGCTCCTAAAAGGAAATTAAAGCAATCCAATCTGAAGGTAAAGTTAACTATTTACATATACAGCTTATCTATCTAGTTACTGATCGTTTTAAATGAATCGAGATATGTTAATGGATATTTTAAAACGTCTCGACTATTTATAGTTCTAATTTAGAATTTTACTANCCAATTTTGTCCGGGTATACCCTTCCACAGCCTGTACTAATATTGTTATGACACATTAATTGCGATATTAGGGTGAAATAAAACAATCTCAATTCCGTATTGCGATATTTAAGTTGAAATGTATATGATTTAATTTGAGTATGTGTTAAATATATATAATTAAAAAGGAAACCTTAAGTGTTTTTCCATGATCTATTTTTAGATAAAAGTCAGACTTCAAATAGATGATGGGATCCCTAACAATTATACACATACATTATGCAAGTCAGAACTCCTGTAGAAATTGGCTTAATATTAACCATACTGTACATAAGTGTATGTTGTGTATGGATAACAACTAACGTACGTTGATTGTTACGACTTAGTTAAATTAACCATTATAACGAAACAGGGTCGTACGCATGAATGTTTGACTCGGGGGGGGGGGCACTCTCCCGAATTTTTAATTTTTGGGATATTGCACTTTTCAAGATGAATTTTAATGTTAAAAAACTTATTTTGTGATATAAAATTATGGAATATAACATGTTAATCAGCACCTTTCTGAAGTCTAACACTTTAAACATTGGTGTGAAATTTACACCAATGTTTAAAGCTTTAGATTTTAGAAATGTATGATGTTTGATGAAGAAGGAACGCAAACTTTGAAAACTAAAAACCTTTATTAAGAATTGTATCAGAAAGCATGACTGACATATAACATATTAGTATTTTCTCTATAAATTCAAACCTCCTCTAAACTGTCAAAGTAAATTCCTAATAAAATGTTTATTATCTACTACACATTTTAGCTCATCTATTTTTTGAAAAAAAAATGGCTTTTGTCATCCCCTGAGCGTCGGCGACTGCGTCCGGTTGAGTTTTGTGTTTAGGTCCACTTTTCTCATAAAGTATCAAAGCTATTGCATTCAAACTTAGTACACTTACTAACTATCATGAGGGGACTGGGCAGGCAAAGTAAGATAACGCTGGCTGGCATTTTGACAGAATTATATGCCCTTTTTATACAAAGAAAATTGAACATTTGGTTAAGTTTTGTGTTTAGGTCCACTTTATTCCTTAAGTATCNTAATTAAAAAGGAAACCTTAAGTGTTTTCCCATGATCTATTTTTAGATAAAAGTAAGACTTCAAATGGGATCTACGTCTCTGGGATCCCTAACAATTATACACATACATTATGCAGAGACGTAGATCATGTTATCTACGTCTCTGCATTATGCAAGTCAGAACTGGTGTAAAAGTTGGCTTGCTATTAACCATACATAAGTGTATGTTGTGTATGGAAAACCAATTAACGTACGTTGATTGTTATGACTTAGTTTAATTAACCATTATAACGAAACAGGGCCGCACGCAGGAATTTTTTGACTGGGGGGGGGGCAACCTGGGAGGGTGAGGGAGGGGTCACCCCTCCCGTTTTTTTTTGGATATCGCACTTTTCAAGATGAATTTAAGTGCTACAGCACCTTTCTGAAGTCTAAAGCTTTAAACAGTGGTGTGAAATTTACACCAATGTTTAAAGCTTTAGATTTTATAAATGTATGATGTTTGATGAAGAAGGAAAGCAAACTTTGAAAATTAAAAACCCTTATTAAGAAATTATCAGAAAGCATGACTGACATATAACATATTAGTATTTTCTCTATAAATTCAAACCACCTCTTAACTTTTAAAGTAAATTCCTAATAAAATGTTTATTATCTACTACACATTTTTAGCTCATATATTTTTGAAAAAAAAGAGCTATTGTCATCCCCTGAGCGTCGCCGTCTGCGTCCAGTTTAGTTTTGTGTTTAGGTCCACTTGTCTCATAAAGTATCAAAGCTATTGCATTCAAACTTGGTACACTTACTTTCTACCATGAGGGGACTGGGCAGGCAAAGTACGATAACTCTGGCTGGCATTTTGACAGAATTATGTGCCCTTTTTATAATTAGAAAATTGAAAATTTGGTTAAGTTTTGTGTTTAGGTCCACTATATTCCTTAAAGTATCAAAGCTATTGCTTTCATACTTGCAACACTTACTAACTATCATAAGGGGACTGTGCAGGCAAAGTTATGTTACTATGACTGGCATTTTGACAGAATAATGGCACTTTTTTGACTTAGGAACTTTGAATATTTGGTTAAATTTTGTGTTTAGATCCACTTTACTTCTAAATTATCAAGGCTATTGCTTTCAAACTTCAAAATCTTTCTTACTATTATTAGGGTACTGTACCTGGCAAGTTTAATTTGACATTGACCTTTGAATGACCTTGACTGTCAAGGTCAAAGTATTAAATTTTGCTAAAATTGCCATAACTTCTTTATTATACCCCTGTATAATATATATAGGAGCTACGAAATGTATAAAGGAGTCACTCTGTCGGTCTGTCTATCGGTCTGTCTGTCGGTCTGTCTGTCCCGAAATTTCATCCGATCTTCACCAAACTTGGTCACAAGTTGTATCTAGATGATGTCTACGTCAAGTTTGAATATTGGTAATGCCGGGTCAAAAACTAGGTCACGGGGTCACTTAGTGCATTTTAAAGCGAAAGTTTGTCCGGACCATAACTATGTCATCTATGGTTGGATTTTTAAATCATTTGGTACATTTGTTCACCATCATTGGACATTGTGTCGCGCCGCAAAAGAATTACGTCGATATCTGCAATGTCAAGGTTACACTTGGAGTTCAAAAGTCAATAAATGAGCGTGCCCGGGCCATAACTATGTCATTCATTGTGAGATTTTAAAATGACTCTGTACATTAATTTTGTTCACAGTCATTGGACAGCGTGTCATGCGAAAGAATTCAAAATGGCCATACATGATAATGGCATAATAATCTTAAAAAATGCCATAAATAAGCTTCTCTTGTTTTGTGAGACAGCATGCAAAATATTCTGTGTCAATACAGCATGTGGGGGTATATGTCACGTCTGTGACAAAGCTCTAGTTTATTATCAGATTTGATTCATACTTTGACAAAACTGAAAACAACACTTACCTGACATACCACAATAGACTCCCCCCAAACTATCCCCCATGCTCCACCCCAGAACCCCCCCCCAGAATCCCCCCAAATTTTATGGCTCCCAAGATGGGCATATAGTGATTGCACTGTCCGCCTGTCTGTCTGTCCGTCTGTCTGTCTGAAATTCCGTCACACTTTGCGTTTAGGTTTCGAAACATGTGGAAAAACACTTTGCGTTTAGGTTTACAAAATTGTGGAAAAAAGGGGCATATGTCATCCTATAGTGACAAGGTTTGTTTTTTCCCATTTTCGTCTTTTTTTTGAAAGATCATCTAATAAATGACCACACCCCACACTATACCCCCCTCTCTTATTTTTTTTCATTTTTGAAAGATAATGTAATAAATGACCACACACCCACAATTTTGCTGAAATTGCCATAACTTCTTTATTTATGATCAGATTTGATTCATACTTTGACAAATAGATGAGCGGTCTGCACCCGCTAGGCGGTGCTCTTGCTACTATTACAATCATCAACACAGATAAACCATCACAATCGACTAAACCTCCGACATTAGATTAAACTTAGAAATGTTCTCTATAATAACCGCTTTCCGAAAGTTTTGTACGCAACGCTTTCATATACTGAGGTGATTTTGGCAACGTGAGTCTACCCGTACCTACATGACCTACAGATGAAGTACGAAATTCGTTCCGGTCCATTGATTTTTGACGAGGTTATGGGCCTTAGACTTAAATTTGTTCTCTGTAATAACCGTTTTATGTAAGTTTTTTACGCAACTCTTTCAGATAGTGAGCTTATTTTATGCGCCTGTGGGTGGCATATAGCAGTCGGACTGTCCGTCTGTCCTTTTTTCAAAACGCTTTAAGATATTAACCTGTTGTTTGGTGTGTGAGTCTACCTACATGACTGACATATAAAGTATGAGTTTCGTTCCGGTCAATTGATTTTTGAAAAACTTATGGGCTTTGGACTTAAACAAAGAACCTTACCGTTTCAGATTAATGACGATTATTTATATATTTGTTTTTCACAAATTATTAACGTCAGCAGTTTTCAAACCTACAACCACCTGTATCAGTTGCTTCCACTCGTTGCCTCTTTTTCCTTGGCCAATCAAAAGACGTGTAACATAAACCATCGATAGATGAAGTATTCAAGATCACAAGGGGTAATTGACTGTTCGTGGTTGGGGGTTTTGTGTACAAGGTCATAAGAAAACATTGCCTAGGGGCTTATGTCCATTGGCGAGTAAATTAGCGCCAATCCCCTTGTTTATGAGGGATAATAAAACACACTTGCTGTTTTGTATTGAGGGATAGTGTACTGTGGGCCCTTTCACGACAGACAATTTTGCAGTGGGCCAATCATTAAAAACAATTCCTAACTCGACAGTCACCAGGGGGAGGGCCGGGCCCCAGTGCCCAGTGCCTGGGTACGGGCCTGCGAAATGTATAACCACGCGTTGCAGTTTTTTTTGTCCAAGAGCGTGAAGCTAATAAATAAGATCATGCAGCTATGTGACTTTGTTTATCACTACACATATATACCCATGATTGATAATCTGAGATATGAATAGACAGGAATCTACTGGTCAATTTGCTTGATTTATGATATTCATAATCCTAAAAAATTCTGTATGTTTTTCCATGGAATGCTTGGACTGTCTTCTGGTGACGATTATTTTTCGGTAGTCCAATAAACCCCTGCAAACGCAGTTTCACTGGAGGTATATAGGATTCACGCTATCGATCAGTCGGTCGGTTGGTTGACTTTTCGATCCGTCCTTATACAAATGTTTACGTATATGGAGCGAACTACGTGTTCATTTCTCAAGCTTTTGATTTAAGGCGTGACATATGTCATAACCATGAATTGTAGATGTAAAATACACATTTTGTATGCGAAGTGATTACTACTTTCATGTGTTATTTGCCCTNGCACAGGCTCATCAGGTACAACACTTTCCGCTTAAACTGGATTTTTGCTAATAAGAGACTCTCTTTAAATGAAAAATATCATAAAAGCGGAAAGTGTCATCCCTGATTAGCCTGTGCTTACACACATGCATTTAACTCTGTTTTCTCACAGCGGGACTCATTTGCTGTTGGATGATTTGCCATTTTTACTGTATTTCAGTCTAATCAAACAGACAGGTTAACCTACTAACACTTATCACCTGCAATCTTAGCCAACCTATCATGACCACTAAGAACACTGACGGCCAGAGGACAGTGCAATGCAGGTATTGAAGGTTTAGTCAATCTGCATTGGACAAACAGTCCATGATAAATGACTTCACTATGGAAAACACATGATACCAATACAACCTTGGACAGATGAACGAGATAGGTATAACTTTACATGTATACAAATCAATGTTAACTATACCACACATTCAGTAATATAATACATGTAGATTTAGTATCTGTTCTAAAAGAAATAATAACATTCGATTACCTTAACCCATGATACAGCTTGGCACACCAACAATCAAACATGAATAATGTTTGATGTAATTGATTAATTTTTTGTGTATGTTTTTTTTTTAATGTTCCCTAATATAAAAATGTGCATTACCTCGCTATCACGAGTGGAAACCCTAATACTTTCTGGAAGAATCATGTTGTTGCCTCTCTCAAGTTTCTAAAAGATCAAAAATCAAACAATCAGATTTCATTGACCACGCAGATCACATACAAATACGTGCAGAGACACACATTTTGAATAAATGAATTATATGACAGTACACATATATTAAAAGAACAATCAGCAATTTATACATAGAGCCATTCTTTTCATATCAAGGGTTCTTCAAAGCTGGATGGATAACTGGCAGATTTTCATTTTCAGCATGGTTCAGAGTAAATCAATCGCACACTTCAGGTAGACCTAACATTATATCAATATTGTGTTATTAATTATCTTGAACATGAGATTACCAGAGAAAAACTAGAGACATAAAAAGTAAAACGTGAAAATAAAAACACATTATATGCATCATATAAAAACTTCTCTTTATCCAAGAAATACAGTAATTAACATGCAAAGAGTACCCACACTTACCATTTTATTCTCTAACATTTGTGGCGGAATAGCTGAGTGTCATGGCAGAATAAAAACTAACCTATCAATTACTCTCTATAATTTAATACATGCTTATGGGGACAGCAATTGGTGGGGGTTTGTTTTGGGTGACCCAGTCAGCTCACCGTGATATCGGTCCACCGGACGATGACCTTGGCCTCTTTGCCCATCAGGAAGGAGTAGAAGCACATGTGGTTGACGCTCAGGTACATCCAACCCTGCCTGGGGACCTTGCCCTTCCAGTAGCTACAGGAGTAGTCTGTCAGAAACATGGAGCACATTCAACATTGAACAAAAACCACATGGCCAGTAGCTACAGGAGTAGTCTGTCAGAAACATGGAGCACATTCAATATTGAACAGAACCACATGGCCAGTAGCTACAGGAGTAGTCTGTTAGAAACATGGAACACATTCAATATTGAACAGAACCACATGGCCAGTAGCTACAGGAGTAGTCTGTTAGAAACATGGAGCACATTCAACATTGAACAAAAACCACTAGGTAAGTCTGTAAGAAACATGCAGCACATTCAACATTGAACAAAATCACATAGGTTTCCATCATAATGCATCATACTGCACAAAGAATTGGAAAAGATTTGCATAGAGCTGAAAAGGACATACATTTTTAATCTTATTTAACTACAATTGTTTTCAATGTGATTTTCAATGAATCAAAACATTTGTTAACTATCAGTTTCATACAATAACAATAGGGATGGGACCGAATATCCGAATATTCGAAAATCGGTCGAATATTTGAATCCAAAATTCATATTTGAATATTCTATTTTTATGCAAAGATACTTTCAAAAAGGTTATAAGTTCATGTACAAAGTGCAGACGACTTTCTTGTATACGTTATCAAAATTACGTTATTAAAAATCAAATATTCGAATATATTCGAATAAGGACAAACGAATATTCGAATATCATTTTAGTATTCGTTCTCATCCCTAAATAACACAGATATATAAATGAGTCACACTATTAGAAAACCGGGTTTAATGCAAGCGCGTAAAGCAGGGCTAGCGCTGGCCCAAAATTTCTTTGAGCCAACTAGTTTTCGTTTGTCTGCGCACAAAACTGGTTATCAAATAATAATATAAACTATTGATTTTTTCTTTTAATGACAACAAGCACATTACTATTATTATTTCATATCACATATAGCATAATATAACATACGGTAAAGTGTCGTTTCTGATTAGCCTTAGCAGTCCTCTAAAACTCCATTTTCAATAAGAAGAGACTTCTTTTAAATGAAAAATACAATAGAGGCGGAAGAAAAGTGTCATTTGTAAGTGTAATTAGCCTGTGCTGACAATCTCATCTGAGACAATACTTCATGCACATGAATTAATTATGGTTTTCCCAGAGCGCTGCTCATAAAGTCTTAACCCTTTGCATGCTGGGAAATTTGTCGTCTACTAAAATGTGGTCTGCTGAATTTTTAAAATTAGCATTTTCGTCGATTTTTTTTCCAAAGAATACTATCAGAAAAGCAAACAGTTTGGATCCTGATGAGACACCACGTTCTGTGGCGTCTCATCTGGATCCAAACTGTTTGCAAAGACCTTCAAAATCCGGTTCCAGCGCTCAAAGGGTTATGTAAAAAATTCAGGACTAACGGTTGACTAGTTTTTCCTCTGGAGGCATATTGAACAATTTCATGAACTTGCGGGTGGCCGCTTTGAAGCTCTTTGTCTCCTCATCCTCCACCACGGCCTCAGTCTTGTTGGCAATCATGCTCTCGATCTTACACCGCACAAATTCCGTTGCCTGATCCTCATCTTCAAATGCACCTATCAAGATTTGATAGTATGCATTTCAATGTAGATTTCACCTAACAAGGTTTGATAGTATGCATTTCAATGTAGATTTACTTTAAAGATTGTATTCTGGTGTGTCTTGTAGCTGCACAACACTGGTAAATATATATATACTTTGTTTAATAAGGGATTGTTAATGTTTGTTTATTTATTTGGATTTTTCGAGTGTTATATTACAAAGTCCAGTTAACCAACTCACACTTTCCTATGTTAGCTAGTACACAGTAACTGACATATTCCCTACTTAAATTAGATGTACAGGGAGAATGGCCGTAGAAAGGATTTCATGACCAATATCACCACAAGTTAGTTTAACCCTTTGCATGCTGGGAAATTTGTCGTCTGCTAAAATGTTGCCTGCTAAATTTCTAAAATTAGCCTTTTCTTCGATTTTTTTCAAAAAAATACTATCAGAAAAGCAAACAGTTTGGATCCTGATGAGACGCCACGTTCTGTGGCGTCTCATCAGGATCCAAACTGTTTGCAAAGGCCTTCAAAATCCGGTTCCAGCGCTCAAAGGGTTAAACCTATTTATTTTAGCTCAATTGCATCGAAAGCCTAAGGCTTATTTGAAATGCTCTCGAGTCCGTTTCCTGGGACTAGAACAAGTACTTGGTGTCTATGGGGGAGATCTAAAGAAACGCTCCCACAGTGGGGATCGAACCCATGACCTACCGATCGCTAGGCGGACACCATATCCATTACGCCACGTTGACACAAGTTATGTAGCTGGCCGGAAATTGAATGTGCTATCTTTGGATTTGTAGTCCAGCACTCGACAAAAAAGCTAGCCGGCCAAGTTAGTTTGTTAAGAGATGTCTAACTTGTCCTTTAACTCCACTAACTACATTCTCTTTATTCGGAACAATCTGCTATTGACATGAGCATATATTGAAACACTTAAGTAAGTTTTCTTAAGTCTAAGTCTATTCTTTATTCTTAAGTCTAAAAATGTTTGGTGACCATTGGCCCAGGACACATGGAATGTCTGCAAGAAAG
>VMBQ01008459.1:0-37214 GCA_007657795.1 Dreissena rostriformis
GCCTTAGCGGTCAAGGTGGTACTTTGAGGTTACATTTGGCCAAAAATCAGCATGGTCCAAACTGTAGCATGGTTACTTACTTTTTAACAAATATATTCAGATCATATCAATTAAATATAATGTATTGTTTTTCCTTTAAGAGATAATAGGCTGTTTGCCAAATGAGAAATTTGTGGGTGACAATCAGGAGAAAAGAAAAATAACAACTAAACAGTTAGTAGATATAATCAAAGCGCTGAAGGCACTGGGGTTGTTCGCTCTCTGAATACTTTTAATATTACAATAACAGGATTAAGTTGAACATTTCCGTCCGGCCGTCCCTGCGACCTTCCGTTCACTGACTGACTGACTGACCGACCGACCGACCGACCGACCGACCGACTGACCGACTCATTCACTCACTCACTCACTCACTCACTCACGCACTCACCGACTGACTCACTCACCGACTGACCGACCGACAAACTAACAATTTCCACTACGACGACGACTTCAGTTCGACTGCAAGCTTTTTGTTTTAATGTTGCGCAATACATGATTTTTGATTTTGCATCCTATTAACAAAAAACAAAAATCTCTTGACAGTTTAACATCTTTATTCACTGTTTAATTTCTATTTCGGTGTATTTGGGTAAATCGTGCTGCCGTATGTTTTACAATGACTTGTTTAATTGGGGCTTCTTTTTGCATAAAAATTGCATAGTTGCAGCCCTAATTTTGTTCTTTCTCTTATGGAAAATCAGCGGAATATAATAGATAATACATCAGCTTAAAAGAATGGACAATACGGGATAACTTGACATTTAACTATGAATGACGCAACGAGTTATACATTTAGACCATGATTATTTTTAATATTGAACCTTCGATACATAAACATGCGAAATGAATTAAAGACTGTTTTATTTAGATTTCATTTGATTTTTATAATTTTTATCGATGTAATTAGAACGTTTTATCTAGCGATAATTTGCTATTACGATGAAGTCGAAAACAAAGAAACGAAAACAAGAACAGAAAATCGTGGTTTAGTTTTTAATCAATGATGACAAACAAGGTTTATGTTTATCACTTGTACACGTTGAATTGCCATTCAAATACAACTGCAGCTGTTGCATATTGATCTCTGCTTACGTACAAAAGGTCCAACATTTTGCTCAATATCAGAGGCTCAACGAGGGTGCGACAGCTGCTCTTATGCCAGTGTGGCAATATCGGTTTTCCATCGCTGAACGTTTTCCCCGTGCCGGACCTTTGTACAAAGTGGTCGAAATTTTGAACGACCTGAGTCGAACCGGTTATTAATTAATAACGAGATGTAAAACCGTATTATGCACGCAAACATGCAACGAAAGCGGATTAAGGACCACTACAGCCACAATATTTCAATTGCCTCAAGTTTCGTACCTTCAAATTTATTAATTAGGAGGTTAACGATGAAGAAGTTGTTAAAGTGGATGGTTGTGTTAATAGTACTGTTTGTGATTTATTCAATATATCAAAAGACAGCGGTAAGAGTGATTTCACAATTAACAGTGCAGTTCGTTCGTTACTATAGCATGTGTGGGCTATTTATACAATAAACCATATATATATATTGAGTATATATCAACGATATTATGTATACATTGAAGCAAAGGCTGTCTTTCGATCCGAAATGGGTACTGTCGATAATTTATTTGTATTACACGGTCTATTAACGCATGTTATTAATAAAGGTAAAAACTTATATTGTGCTTTTATTGACTTCACTAAGTCCTTCGATTACATTATTATATTAAAGATTATATCTTTTTGATAAACTCCAATTCTTAACTACGGAAGCGAAGTATGGGGTTTTGTCAAAGGTTTACCAATTGAAAGGGTTCATTTGCAATATTGTAAGCAAATACTTGGCGTCAAAAGATGCTCTCAAAACAATTTCGTGTATGGTGAACTTGGTCATGTAAACTATCAATACAAGAGATATATTAACATAATTAAATACCGGATAAAAACTTTTAAAAACATCAGATAATAAATTTAGCAAACAGGCTTATTTGACTATGTTAAATGATAGTATTCAGTATTCACACAAAAAAATGGTGCACATTACTTAAAAGATCTACTCAGTAATTTGGAAATAAAAGTTGTTTATATCAGTCGTAGTGCAAAGATTGAGCGACACGTTTGTTCAGAATTAGAAGGAGTTACTTCAAATTTCTACTAGGGCAATTTTTTTTAAACATATCGCTGTTTTTCAATTTCAACCGAACCTGAATGTATGTCATGTAAAACAGTTTCGATTAAGTTTATCAAAATTGCATATGTCATCACATAGATTAAATATTGAGACTGGTGGGCCACATCAATTCTATTAGTTCAACGAAAGTGTATTGTTTTTAATAAGCTCGAAGACGAGTTTCATTTTATTCTTAAATGTAAGTTATATATGGAACTAAGATCAAAATATATTCCATTGTTTAACAGAGGTCAAATATGTACAAATTTATCTAACTAATATCACCAAATAATGAACTATTAATAAAACATTTGAGCTGTTATATTTATCATTCCTTTCAGATTCGATCGCAAAATATAGTTGTAACATCCAATTAATGTATTCTGATGCATATATCTGGTTTTAACTTAAATTGCATTTATTATGTACTGCACTATAAACACTCAAAATCAACGAATTTTTCGTAAAATATTTCGTACAATAAAATTAACCCATAAATAAATAATGTTCCTTATTGCAATAGCCAAACTTTCAACGCTAGATGTGGTCTGGTAACATAGATTTAACAAGATACAATATGCTCTTTTTTATTTTTGTGGTACATTATATTTCATTTTAATTTCCCGCAACGATATCTATTCATACGACACACGAACACTAAATTGGTACATGAACATGTGTTGGATATATTGTACCACATTTTTTTTTTAAAAAAGAGCATTTTGTATCTTGTTAATATTTTACGAAATAATCGTTGATTTTGAGCGTTTATGGGGCTTTAAATAACATATGTTTATATCTTATTATTGAATTACTAACAACTTAAAATAAAACTTTGCTACAAAAACTTAAGTAGATTAAATGTCACTTTTACCAGAAAATCATACCTCAGATTGTCGTGTATGTTTAATTGTATAGGAATTCTATGGTACATGTAGATTTACCACACTAAATTTGTATTTTCTTATCAATGTTTTATAAGAAATCCAAGAAAAAGCAACTCATACATGGATTCGCATATAAATAAATTGGACTAATAGCTATACATTGTTGGATCATTACTTGCTTCCAAAGTAGTTAACTCATCGACATTTTGAATATTAGTACATGTATCTTTTGATTGGGTTACGCAATCGAAAAGTTGACCAATACATCTAAAGTTGTCAATAATGTAAATGCAATTAATTGTTCTAAATAACTATTTTTCAGGTATCAAAACAAAATCACAATGACAAAGAAAATTCATGGACAGAAAAGCAAACTATTACAGACGACAAAGAAGAACGCATTCCAAAAGATACGCTTGATAGAAGAGTGAAGGAAGAAATCAACAAAGTGTTTGAAGACTTTAAAAGAAAACAAGAAATGGAACACAAAGGGTTAAACGCTGACAGCGTCAATAATGTTAACAATGCCCCTGTTAATAAAAACAAACTCACAATAGTAGACGAAGATTCCGATGACGATAAACCAGCTAATAAAGTGGACGAAGAAATATTAATTGATGATAGAGATGATGGCAAACCTGCGTCAGATGGCGGAAAGGACGTTGGTGACCACTTCGAGGAGATCGTGGAAGGAGCCTTTGATAAGATTAACATTGATGAAGAAAAGAACGAGTTGAAAGTGGAAAGAGAAATTGAAGAAAGGCTTGCAGAGGTTATTAAAGGTAAGAAAGTCACACCAACACACTTAGAATCAATTTACAAAAACTGGATCTTAAACTTTGAATGGATGATCGATCGTAATGTGTTTGATTAATTATATGTAGAAACAGTTATGGTATAGCAAATAATGAAACATCCGTTGTTCGTTAATACATAGAGTAAATTTATTCGATTTGGTGGAATATCGATTTTAATTCACTCGTGATCATAGAACAAATATTTTTTTTTCCATGATCACTCGTGAATTAAAATCGATATTTAACCGAATCTAACAAATTTTCTTTTTATTTTATGCTTACAAATGATTATTTTTGTATTTTTGCTAAAATAATGACGTCGCAACGTCCTGAAAACGACGTCATTTGACAGTATAACAGTGAAAATTATCGATAATTTTCACTGTTAATTTTCACTGTAGGAAACAGTGAACTATCAGTTTCATTTCACTGATATTGCTCTATTAACCACCGGAAAGCATACAATACAAGATAATATGTATAGTATATATGTGTATGCATCGTGCCGTGGTTATGTTAAAGATGCAGCTAACGAAGCCGCAGATGAAGTAGACGAGGAAACAGAAAAACAAAAATTAGAGCCGGTATAATTGAATATTTTAAAATTAAAAACAACAACTTACTTATGACATGAAACTTGGTGATGGCAGTTCTCTGCAGCAGGACTTTAATGATGCTCATGCTACACATTTTAAAAACAGTAACATAAAAAGTATCGAATGAGTATCTCGTACTGCAGGTGCATGTATGTTTTTGGGTTCTTGATAAGTTTATAAATCAAGATTATTTGCGTGTATTCGAATTTGAAGTCCACGCTCAATTTAATTCAATTCTTATAAAACAGATTTAACTAATGAAATAATGACCATGTAATGATCAATAAAATTAACTCGTGTTTTTTTAATGATTTATAGTTGGCAATTTTATTTAAAATGTTTAATGTAACTTATGTCACGTGACCTATGTTTAGAACCAACAACTGGATGTGGTGGAGCCAGTTATTGCAGCAGACGTCTTGGAAAAGAAAGAATACAAAGTGGCTGTGAATGAAATGGGTAAGAGTACAGATAAAGATCTTTCTTATGATATATGCATAGTTTGTTTGACACAAGAACATCGCAGGATATAAAACAAGACTGTCTGCAAACAGAATTACAATCTGAGCATTGTTACTATTACAAGGGATGAGATTTAAATAAAAGTAGAATGTTATATTTAAGTTTTTTCCCTAACAAAGGATAAAATTTATTTTTTTTACTTACAATTTTAACTTACATATAATTTTTCTTTCGAAACAAATAATACATGATACAGGTCTACTTGTGTGGACTAAAGTTTCGACAATTTAGGACATGTCATTATCTATACAAAGTCATTGTGATGTGTTTCTACATGCTGATTTGATATACGTGTTATGTTTGTAATGTAGTAGTATTATATGGCCACACCACCGTTAACAACATACTATGAAATACCTACTCGTAGTCAACAATGTCTTCTTTCGCTAATGCTCCATATTTCGACTCGTTCGTTTTAATGCTCTTTTTAAATTGGGACAATAGTGGCCATGGACTCAACATGGAATTTTTTTATAAAGAAAACTAATACCTTTCACTTCTTTATCAGATGATAGTAATTTATAACAAAATGAACAACATTTCCAGAACGACAATTAAATCCCGCGGAGGTCGAACGCTTTAACGACAAGGCGGCCATTGATGCCCGACGTCATGACGACGACCATGAGATACCGCCGTTCGTTACAGCCGTCCGTCAGACCCAGATCAAGGAAGTGACGCAACTGGTGGCGTCCATCCAGTACAGCCTTCCTGGGCGCAAGATTTACGTTTACGATCTTGACCTTACCTTGGAGCAGAAGAAACATGTGAGTACCGTACTTTTTGGTGTAATTTTTATATTCTACGCTTTCATGCATGCTACAAACTACAAAGCTTAAACACATGTAACGTTTGCATGAACACTGATTTTATGAACAAAGATTGGGTTAGTGTATTCCCAAACGTCCATTGGCATATCTATATGATCTATATTAAGTAGTATCTCATTAAATCTTTTTATGATAGTAGCTCCGACTGTTTTCTTCGGTACTTTTGTATTTGTTCATTGTTTTTGTACTTTTTGATATTTGAATTCAGATGATATCATACTTGGATGTGTGCCTGTACATGTTTATAGATACAGGTGATGCCATACTGTGTATGAATTCAGATGATGCCATACCGTTTATGAATTCAGATGATGTCAACTTGCGGGTGTGCCTGTTTATAGATATAGATGTCATACTGTTTAAGAATTCAGATGATGTGGTACCCTTGATGAATTTAGATAATGTCATACGGTTTATGATTTCAGATAATGTCGTACTGTTTATGAATTTAGATAATGTCGTACCGTTTATTAATTGAGGTGATGCCGCACTGTTTATGAGTTCGGATGATGTCGTACCGTTTATGAATTCACATGATGTCATACCGTTTATAAATTTGGATGATGTCGTACCGTTTATGAATTAAGATGATGTCATACTGTTTATAAATTTGGATTATGTCATACCGTTTATAAATTCAGATGATGTCGTACCGTTTATAAATTCAGATGATTTCATACTGCTTATGAATTCAGATTATGTCATCCCGTTTATGAACTCAGATTATGTCATACCGTTTATGAATTTGGATGATATGGTACCTTTTATGAATATAGATAATGTCGAACGGTTTATTAATTCAGATGATGTCGTACCGTGTATGAATTCATATGATGTGATTACTTGGTTGTATAAAAGTGCCTATTTATAGATAGAGATGATGTCATACTGTTTATGAATTAAGATGATGTCGTACCGTTTATGAATTCAGATGATGTCAAACTTGGTTGTTTGACTGTGCCTATTTAAAGATACAGATTATGTCTTACTGTTTATTAATTCAGATGCTATTGTACCGTTTATGGATTCGGATGATATCGTACCGTTTATGAATTCAGATGATATCAAACCGTTGATGATATCGTACCGTTAATGAAATCAGATGATCTCATACAATTTCTAAAATCGTACCGTTTACGAATTCAGACGATGTCATACCGTTTATGAATTCAGATGATGTTATACCGTTTATGAATTCAGATGATGTCGTACCGTTTATGAATTCAGATGATGTCGTACCGTTAATGAATTCGGATGATGTTGTACCGTTAATGTTTTCAGATGATGTCATACTGCGGTGTGCGCATGCGTCTGTTTATGAAGAAACTGTTTCCGACCTATGTTTCTAACCTTGACAATCTTCACTGGAAACCACTAATTATACAGGTACATAGCACCGGATCGTTCAACCATTAACCAAATTTCTGACTTGTTCAAATTTGCATAAATTTAAATAGAAGGTATTTTGTCGTATTGTCGCATCGTTTATGAATAAACTGTTCCCGACCTATGTTTCTAAGCCTGACAATCTTCACTGGAAACCACTTATTATACAGGTACGACACGTTTGTTTGTATATCGCACCTGATCGTTCCACCGTTTACATGTCTACTCGGTCTACCTGTTTTATAGGTTAAAAGTGCGATAACGCTATGTTATTGAAGTATCACATATAGATGCATAACATTGATGATCTTTATCATGTATACATTTACTTGTTTAATCATCTTCGAAATTTGAGATGTTTGGCTATTTTTATCAAAATCTTTGTTCAACTAAAGACCGACACACATTTCTATCAAGGTGAAAATCCTTACATAAATCAAAAGCCACATCAAAAGCACAAATCAACGATTTGTTACAGTAAAAATTGTTCTTTGTTTAGACTGCTCTTGCTGAATTCGGGCACATCATTTGGGTAAACCCGAACTTTCGACTGGGAACACAGGAGTTGGCTCCCTTGCTCCACGATTCACACGAAAGAGGAATACTGGCGATAGGCCAGACTGCCAGCTATACTACCTATTCTGCAACGCATCCGAAAATGTTGGAGTTTATTCCAGCCGACAAGGAGAAGTTATCGTTTCATCCACATCTTGAAATTCGAGCCCTCATCATACACAACACACCTGAAGTACATGAACGTGTGATGAAGATGTTCACCGCATGCGCACTTGAAGAAAACTGTTTAGCGCCACCTGGATCAAAATGGCAGTGCACATTTGACTTTACTGGACGAAAACCAGCAGATTGCCATAGATATGACGAATCTGCATTGAATATTTTGCTGAAGAACTGGTTTGACTTTGACCTTTCGCAGTTTTCCAGAAGAAACAATTATTTCCGACCGTATGACATAAATTATAAGCCAAAGTTAAAGATATGCCGTGATACAAATGACATACGGGATAACGAATTGTAAATGCTTTTGGTCGGAGTGTTTCGTTATTCGTGTATGTAAATTATGTATGCTAGGCACTATGAAGAATTTTGTTCAAATAATGATTTAAATGAAGAAAAGTATACTTTTCCAGAACTAGAGCAGCCGATAACGGTAGATGAAGTTTGGAATGCTGTTAAACGCTTCAGGCGTAATAACGCGGCTGGTATTTTATTTTAACGAATATTTTCTTGAAAGTATTGATATTTTATCCAATTATATGTGCGATATGTTTAATAGCATTTTAGTTTCTGGCTATTTCACCGATCAGTGGACAGAAGGAATTATCATCCCTCTGCATACAAATGCTCTGTTGATGATGTTAGTAATTATAGAGGGATAACACTTGTTTGTTGTTTTTGTTAACATACATTTTAAACAAACGTATCGAATTGTTTTGTGAAGATAATGCTAAAATTTCAGATGCAAAATTAGGATTTAGAAACGGATGTTAATGCTATGTATATATTTTTTTTACCACATTTATATAGGCCCTATTCATACAGTATGTGCGTCCAGAGGCGCTTCACATTTTTCCCCCGATCACTGGGTTATAAGTCGTCCGTTAACATCTTGGCGCAGTATGCAGCCACGGCACATTGGTTTATTTCCCTCACAGGTACCCATTTATACACCTGGGTGGAGAGGAGCTGATGTGGGATAAATTTCTTGCTCAGGAAAATTCCAGGTACCTCTCGATCTCTAAGCCAGCGTCCTACCATTTGACAACTGCTCATACATATTGATGTCTGTTGTACATCATTTTGTAAATGAAAACAAACGTTTGTATGTTGTATGCGTTTTTTTGCTTAAATGTTTTGATAGTATATATCGTAATGCACAATGGTTAAAATAAATCAATCTGGGTTCATGGTTAAGTTTTGAGAATGATTAAGAATATGTAGGACAATGTTAAATCTTGTGTAAAGTTGTGTACATCATGTTGAATACTTCAGTTATGCTGTCGGTCTAAGACAAGGGGAGGTAATGTCCCCATTCCTTTTTCACTGGCTGTAGAAGATTTGGCACTTTTTTACAAGTTAGCACATTGTCTAGCTTTAATATTGACGACATAACCTAAATGTTATTGTTATTTGCGGATGACATGGCTGTTTTAGGTAAATCACTAAAAGAATTAGAGAACCATTTAGATAATCTTTATCGGTATTGTAATTGTTGGGGGCTTAATGTGAACACTTCAAAAACAAAAATAATGGTTTTTTGCAAAGGGTAAAATTCGACAATATGGTAAATGAACATATAATGGCCAAAATATAGAATTGTCGACAACTGTAATTATCTCGGCACTGTTTTAATAACACTGGTAGTTTCTCTCTAAATCAAGAACATTTGGTTTGAAAAGCCCTTAAGGCTCTGCATATTTTACGTTATAAATGTAATTGGGTCTATTTTTTGCTATGCCTCTGAAATATAGGGTTTTAATAAATCAAAAGAGACGAAACGCATTCATTTAAACCTTGGCAAAAGATTGTTAAATGTGAAAATAAGCACATGGAATGCTACAGTTTATGGTGAGTTAGGCAGATACCCATTATATGTAAAAAGATAAGTACGAAATATAAAGTATTGGTTCAAAATTATTAACAGTAAATTTTTTATTATACAAACTGTGTATATTCAAGCATTAAATTAGTTAAATAAAGGATGCAAACATTGGGTTGCAAATGCTAAACTATTGTTAAACGAATACGGATTTTTCTATTTTTTTGAAACTGCGAATATAGCTAATAGTCATGAATGTGTGTGTGAAATTAAATGCAGAATTATTGACACTAAAAACAAGAATGGTTTGGTAATATGAATAGAATTTCTATTCTAGATATGTAAAGCATGTTTAAACTACTCTTGAATATAAAAACAACTTAGATGTATTGCCCAAGAGTCTACGTTTATACTTTGTGAAATTAAGGGATTCTGTCCAACCCTTGAGAATTCAGACCGGAAGATACACATGCAACAATAAAACATTTTTGCCTTTTATTTGTTGTAATGAACGGGACATAGAGGATGAGTTCCATTTTATTTTGATTTTGTTCATGTTACCGTTTCCTACGACAAAAATACATTAAACGTTTTGATTACATGAATCCATCTGTTGATAAGTTCCAAAGTTTATTTACATAAACATGTAAATTTGAAATGTTTAATGTATTTCAATATGTAAAGGAATTCTTAACTGTGCGAAATTCTATTTTTAATAACACTATTTTAAATTAATAGTTTTATGTTCTTCGTTTGAAAGAAGTGTACGTATCGCTTTGCTGTCATTGATAGTATATATATATATATATATATATATATATATATGTTCGCATAGTTTATTTTCCTTTAACATTTTGATTAGAAAAAATATTTTGTAACAATACGCTTTTCGCATTTGATTTAAAACGAGGAGAAAAAGAAATACGGTTTAATTTAAAACATGCATAAAAAAGAACACATTCATTATCCCCACGCTTTTAAGGATATTGTATTGATCTCCGCTTTTTTTGGATCGGCCACTATCTCCTCCTATACTATTAGCACTAGAACCTTGAAACTTACACACATGGTAGCTATGAGCATACGTGCGACGTTGACGGAATTTTGATCTGATCCATGGGTCAAAAGTTATGGGTAAATAAATGGGTAAAATGGGTAAAAAAACTTATTTTACTAACAACATGCGACGCACATGATAATAACTTTTGACCCAGGAGTAAGATCAAAATTCCAAATAGTGCACCGTCGCACATATGCTCATAGCTACCACGTGTGTAAGTTTCAAGAATCTAGTGCTAATAGTGTAGGAGGAGATAGAGCAGAATGGGGGTTGGGTGGGGCCCAAGATTTTGTTTTTACATAACTTCTTCATTTATTCACCAATTGACGTCACTTTAATACTGAACATCTCTTATGACAACACGGTCTATCACGACCATCCATGTCCACATTATCCACCCCAGGGCCATTGATAAAGGTAAAGGCAGCTTGTTTCCCGTCCTCTTTCAAATTTATAGATAGGTCCACGGATACTTCTTACCCGTACCCCAATTTTGTTTTCGTACACAAAATGATTCGCACCCACCCCAGGGCCCCATCAACATGGGCCTTGCCCACCCAAAATTTCCTTTTAATATAACATCTATGCGGCGTGGGGATACGCGTCGGCACATACCGCGCCATTTCTAGTTTTATTTTGTTTTTTGGCTTTTATATACGAACAAGAAAAATCACATCAACATATAACTTCTATATAATATATTTGAAGACAAATTGGTCAATATTTGTATTTTATATGTCTACTCTACCATTTAGAAATGTATACGTAGAATCAGTTTATCACATATTAATAAAGTATTTGGCGAATAAAAGTGTCTATCTGTAGCTTTTTTCAGCTTGTAGCAACACAGGGGGGATGGTAATTCACATGTTATATCTGAAAAACGAAACGGTTAAATCTCCTAAAATGTTGAGATTGAATATAAATATGAATGCGCTGCAAGAAAATAGTATAATTTGTTACGGTCTAAACATTGAGTATGATGGGTTGAATACCTTAATTAATTAAATTCTCGTTTAATAATTCTCCGCACGTTTATGAGTTTTGCGTCTGATTACAAATTAAAAGGTTTTACACTTAAATGAGTGTGGAAATTCACGAATACATAAATGTTACAAAATGCAAGTACGTTGTACATGTATTGGTATATTTAAAAATAAATAAATAACAAAGCTAAGATTAAGGAAATCTGCTATAATTAAGTTGATATTATTGTTTTGCTTATTTTTTTAAACAAAAAATCACCAACAACAACTGAAATTAACAGCCTAATAAGGTATCCGTTACATTAGAACGACTCTTGTTGATAATTATATAATTTCGGACTTATGTAGGCTACCCCAAAAAACAAACATTACATTAATTGATCGTTACATTCATTTCATGACATTAATAAAATGTCATATGCATAATATGTTCCGTTCTAGATAGGGTTTAAACAATTATATACATTGACCAATATTCAACTAAACACCGGCACAGTTTCATAAAATATAGCAAAATACACACAATGTATGTACAATGTGTTCAAATATATTTCTAATAATTCTTGTTGTTATGCATTTAAACACAATTTATATAATAACAAGTGCACAATACATATGAAGTTCGAAATCTTCCGAAATGCTTAAATTAAACCTTATTACAACTCTATTCAATTTTAATTAATATGAAATGTATTCCGAGTTGCTTCATCATCACCACACACGCACGTCAATATTTTATATGTGTTCAGACATTATGATCACATGGATAGCATCTTACTAATCACCTAAATCATCGCGGTTGATATCTTATACAACTGAAGTTTCCTGTTGGCATCAGTGCCGTTGGACACAGCCAGCCTAGTGCCATCCTTTGACACACATATGGTGTACGGGAACGTCATATTCACTGGGTATGTACCGATTATATCGCCGTCAACACTCAGGTGCACGATGGATTTCTTCCTCATACTGCACACAAACACCGTGTCACCAGGCCCTACACAGGCACCAAGTGGTTCCGGTATGTTCTCTTTAGTGACTGCTCTAGACGTGCCCTTTACGGTGTCGTACATGTAAATTGTGTGAGCGAACCTGTTAGTAAGTACTAGCGTGTTCTTAGATAGGACATACATGCACTTACTCTCTTCATATTTGTAAGTCTTCATAGGAAACAACACTTGATCAAAGTCAGACTCCACACTAATATGATTCTAGCAGGGCGGGGATCATCGTACGTACTCACAACCATGTGAGATGGAGACATGCAGCATACTGAGTAGAACCTGGATGATGTTCCGATCTCCCTTTTCATACTGATGGTATTGTCATAACTCACAGACATGAAACGTACTACTTTACCACATGTTACCCACAGTGCATCATTAGACATGCATATTACGCAAAGTGGAGCAGACGTGAACCTGTACGTTGTTCCAAGAATCTGAAGTCGCCCATTCAGTATGATACATTGTTTGTTTTTGTTATCCACGGCTACAAGTCTCCCATCCGGCAGGAAGTCCAGTCCGCTGAGGAGAGGTTCCCTCTAATCATCTCCAGTCTGTGGTAGATCCATTGACACAAGCAGCTCCAGAATGATCGGCCTTGAAAGGGATGATCGTCATCGTCGTCGTCGTTGTCGTCATCATCATCATCATCATCATCATCATCATCATCATCATCATCATCATCATCATCACCATCATCATCATCATCAAATCGTTACAATTTCTCTACCGTCGGAGTGCGAATTCATAAATCATAATATCAACCATGTAAACGATTCTGTGTGTTCATTTCTCGGAGACCTGATGACATCAAAAACAGTCAAAATACTGACCGCGTAAAAAGAACTGTTAGAAATCAGAAACTCAAAACCTAACACCGTTCAATCGACTCCAGCGACGACTGTGAATCATGTGACGACTGAGATACTGTAAACATGTCGGTGGAAAGCGGAGTGTAAGTATTTCCCTATTCTTTATATTTTACGTATTGGATTGAGCAGGGTTTAGTGTGTTCTTTGACAGTCTGAGTAAGAAGGACTTTGTGAACGTAATCCCTACCTTCGTTGCTGCTTACTTTTCAAGAAATCCGTTAGAATGTGGTCAAAAATCAAACAAAATTCACCACTCTCTCAGTCAAGCTCTAATTACACAGGATTTAGACCAAAGACAAATATGAACAACATTTTATTGAAATCTTTAATCATTTTTCTTCGGTTATTCAAATTTACAGGATCCCACATGAACAAACGATTAAATTCGAGTGGGTTTTGATAAACGCCTCATGATATCGGCGTGTCTTATTATCAGATGGTCATGATAACGGCGACGAAAATAAAATAATGTTCATGGATTTGGCTGAGATAATTTGAAATGGCATGATGAGATGTGGACGTTATTCCCTGCTCAGAACTGTTAAATAAGTAATTTTTACTGTGTACATATAGACTAACCGTTGTCAAAAGATTGTGTCTAATCCGTAAACAAGATAGCGACTGGTATTCTCATATTGTTGCCGGGAAAGAACATACTTATATTTCCTACCCAATGGAACTTGTATAATGGGAAATGTAGGTCGGTCAAACGTTGTACTGATAATAACTATTATTAACTTTTTATAGATCTATACAAAACACGATTTTGTGCGAATATTTTAAGGAAGTTCAACGACAGAAATCGTCCAAATCTATATTCAACATTATTTCTTTATATCTTAAAGTTATTTAAGAGAATATTATGGAATATTTAAAAAACTGATCGAAATCCCAACTGGAAATGTCTACAAAAAAATTAAGAACGACAGTAAAAAACTAGGTTTGACCGGGTGAGTCGAAATTAACACCATTTGTTACGATATGATGAATGTTATTCGTATAGTATATACCTCCTGGCATTGCCGTTTCAGAAAAATGTGTAATGCAATTGTGCGATCAAGTTCTAAATAAGCATTGTATTCTGGAACGCCACATTGGACCTCAGGGACAAAATGTGAACACTACTTTTCAACGACTACTTTACGGTTGTTAGGCAAATTCGAAACCCATCTGCCTTAATGCTTTTGATAATAGTTTTGCTATTTAAGCATTAATAAATCATGTGATCACAGCGGTGAGTCTAATATAAAACCAAGAGGCATTTTTTGAACAATCTTTTCAGAGGACCACTTTAAGATGTATCATACCAAATATGAAACGCCTGGTTTTCACTTAAAATCCATGTTCAACCATGGTAATATACATATAAAGTTGTCAATAACGTTTTGAACAACTTTAAAAGAGAATCTGTTGGTGCTTGTTCCTTTTTAAGTTTCGTAAAAAGGTACTTCGCGACTTCAGATGTCTTTAAAAACAAAGGTTGATGACGCTCACAAGAACAACAGACAATGGTTGATAAAAGAATTCCCCTTGACCACTATGTACTCAGACGAGCGAGAAACATGTTCTTTTCAACGTACCATGCACTTTGTTCAGCATCAAAGATTTATTCGCATTTACAATCCGCATCAATACGCCAGTGTAAATGTAAAATTTAATGGTAAATGTGATCTTATGTGTAACTATATCCAATCTTCAAGTAATTTTTAATCACTTTTAACATAAATGACTGTATAATTATCTTCAAAATAAACGAGATTGTTGACATATTCAAATACTTGAATACGTGTGCAAGACTATAAAAATAAAGGAGCGAGCTGCTTTAAAGAACGATCCTTCGAATGGCTGAACTTTGCCTGTTTCTAACTATAGTTCGATCCATCATGAACGCCACGAGTGTTCACTCGTACCTGAACATGGTCTTTCTCTGACATTCATACTTTAACAATACGATGTGATGCGTGTCTATATATGTGTGCTATGATGTTTTTCGCCCGGTTGCAATCTGGTATCACTTTGTTATATTACACAAACACGCGGTAATCCCTAACCAATCCCCTCCGTTATGACATACTACGAGTTGGTTCGTTGTGTTTTTAACACATTCAATCGATGATGAACATGTTTTAAGCTACGACTAGACCTAAATATAATAATTTTAATGCGAATCTATACTGACTATATTATCTTTTGAGAAAGCAGAATATTTTATATAATATTTTCTCACTGTCGAACGATTTGGTAAGAACGCCGTGATTGTCTACTAGTAACTAATTACGGCCTTTTTATGATATTTTAGGAATAAATTGTGATGCGATTTCATACATCGTGATACCATATTTTGCGCTGTGTTGCAATAACGATCCGGTCTTTGACTATACGATTACACATGTTGCATTCTGATAATATGGAACGAGTACACGATTTGATTTCGCTTCGACACGATCAATCTAGATCGTATTCCTCATATAAAGACGTGTTTGAACGATCATCAAAGTTCCCAAGACAGATTGCAATCCGTTACGATATAAAACGATTGATGAAGCGATGTCCATGACTATTCTCAATCTTATATGATATGAAAGGATAAGACCGATCAATCAATGGTTAATACCGCTATGCCAGTCGTTAGAACCTAACCTGCAAAGTAGTGTCCGTGGTCATATAAAATGACTAAAATGTGAGAAATTACATCGTGTCGCGAGTTTCTAGTACGGTACGATATATAACTTACAATCAAAGAAAACAGTTGTGTTGTTATAATATATTGCGATTTTCTGCAAGTTTGAAGAAAATTTTCGGAAGCTACGATATGGAGAAGTTGTCATTTAGTGTTATTTATATTTAGATATAGTCAACATAACAGAGGTATATTTCATCAATCTCCGTAGGCGTCCTCTAGGTTGCTTTGACATACACATCAAGTTCACTATAACCAAATGTGTTGTAACTAACTAACAAATTACCTGTCTTGTCGCCATCATTATTCAGTGAAACAATGCTTGCCCATCTTAAGCAACAAAGTCAACTCTTTTAGAAAAGACAACGTTTTTGTTCATTGATATTTGATTGCATTTGTTAATTTTTCATTAATTATCATCGAATAAATGTAAGGAAGGTGGGTCTTCCGCGTTCTAAAACAGCACAACTTATGGGTACTACAAATGAACAATACATAATAACAGTAGCAAATTATTTAAATCATAACAAAAGTTTTGAACTTCATACCTCTCCTTATTTTCTGGTCTACATCGAAAAATACAGTTATTTAACTTAGACCAAATGTAAAGTTACTGTCCAATAAATTACCTTTCATGTTGCCATCATAACCCAGTTTTATAGAATTGCTTCCCATCTCAATGGGTGAAGTAACCTGTTTTTGTCTGAATACTTGGCTATTTCATCCACTTGGTCACATTTTCTGTGAATGAGTAAACATGAACTGCAACAGAGCTTCGAATGATCCTGACAAAAAAAACTTTTTCTTTGCCATGATCATGGCACTTGTCCATTCCTTTCATGACGATTATTACCGGTGCAGATTTCGTGTCCGGAAAATGGAAAATGTTATGCTTTCCGGCTTTATATACGGTATGCGGATTTTTGCACGTATCAAACACAAATTCGTTTCAATCCTTTTAGAAAACCGTAGCAGTTTTTGATTTGGTTTTCATACAGGGCTCACATGATTGGGTCACAGCTAATTCTACAATAAAGTCGCCCTCATTGTTTCTTTTAGAAGCCTTAAGTTTTCTACAAGCCGTAGTGAAAATGTGTTTGAATAGGTTTCTTCTTTCGATTTAAAAACCAATGTTTGTACGTTTAATAAATACTCCTCATATCTTTTACAATACAAAACATGAAATTTTCGACGAATATATGTTCTTGCTGTATTAGTATGCACAATTGTACTTTAAACACCAACTGATATCCACATGGAACAACAAAGCACTATTACTGCCCAAGTTCCTTCTACGCCCAATCGCAAATTCAATATCTGTTTTCAAATTGTTAAAGGTTGTTAGGGAAATATGATACTTCGTCTCCGATCTCCGGCATACTATCGTGAGGTTCGACAACAACCGAATATACCATTGTTTAGATTGTCAATAGCGTCAGCAAAGCGTTCCATCGTTCGTTATATATCGGCTTTATTGGGGTGCAATATTGATCGGTGAATATCATAAAGGAAATGATTCGTTTCAAATGTATTATCTTCGGTCTTTTTCGTGAGATAAACCCAGCTTTTAGCTAATATATCTAGGTAGCAGTACCGCCCTATACAAACGTAAACGTGATTAATTCGTCCACCTTAGAGCCATCTATCGTCTAGATCATCACGATGGCGGTGATGGCCAAGGGCTTGCATGACATGACGTGTGGGGTTGTTATGTTTAATTTGGATACTATACCTTCAAAATTGTAGCAAATTCCAAAAAATCCTTAATTGAGATTATAAAAGTTCCATAATATAAGAATAAACACGTTAAAAGATAAAAGTAAGTGATTTATATAAATGTATTCATATTGTTTTTATACTAATACCAAATCCGACCCGACTTTTCCGAAGATCAATATCCAGCCGGAAAACATCAATACCAGACCCGACTATCAATACCGAACCTGACCCAACAATACCAGACATGAGGAGTTCTATCAAACCCAACCCAACTCTACCCGACAATACCTCACCTGAAGAAAAATAACCGACCAGACCAAAGAAGCAATATCCCACCTGATGCGACACCACAAGACCTGAATATCAATACCCAACGTTACGCGACGATTCCAGACCCGATGAGTAATACCTGACCTTATCTTACACTAACATAGCCGAGGATCAACATTGAACCTGACCCCACAATACCAGACCCGATGAGCAATATCCATCCTGACCCGACAATACAAGAGCTGAAGAGCAATGCCAATCTGACCTGACAAGTAAATACCCAATTAGCAATACACAACCTGACCTGACAATACCAGACCTGAGGAGCAAAACTCAAACTGACCCGACAAAACCATACCATATGAGCAATACCCAAACTGACCTGACAATACCAGAGCTGAGGATCCATTACCAACATGGTCCGACATTACTAATGTTGATGAGCAATCCCCAAACTTACCCCACAATACCAGACATGAGAATTTATACCAAAACTGACCTGACAAAACCTGACCCGATGATTAATTCCCAACCTGACATGACATTACGAGAATCAAGAAGCAATGCCCAACTTGACCTGACAATACCAGACCTGAGGAACAGTACACAATCTGAGAGGCAATACCCATCTTGACCCGACAATACCAGATCCAAGGATCAATACCCAACCTGACCCGACAATACGAAACACAATTAACGATACCCAACCTGACCCTGAATATACAAAACCCATAGAGCAATGCCCAACCTGACCTGACAGTGCTAAACCCGATGAGCAATACCAATCTTGAAACGATTATACCGCAACCAAGAAGCCATACCAAACCCAACCTGGCTACAAGTTCAAACATGTTGCATGCTGAGATAACACAATTTACGTCGTTGTTTTGCAATTACACTCTAACAGGACAACGTACACGATGGAGTTGAAATAAAACAAACAGTCTTATACAACTATTAACTGTTTTGTAATACATTTTCCCAACAAAAAAAAATCTGATGACGCAGTACACTGCCCCTGATTCATATACGTTTTATAATTAAAAGTATAATATGCATCTTACTAATGGAGTGAGCCTTATCATTTAAACGTATTCCCTTCAATAACTTGTGCTTAAATTTAATACTGGCCCCTATGCATTTACAATTCGGAGCAATAAAATATTAATATTACACTTGACCTATTGACATTTGAATGTCAATTAAACTTTGAAGATAAACCATTATACAATACGATAGCCTGAAAACAATAGTGAAAGTTCAAATACCAATTATAAAACATAATGTATTTTTGTTTTAATTGAACACCATATGGGTTGGTCTGCATGCTAGAATATGTTTGGTCACAGTTGATGGTAAAGACAATGCAAACAACACACTTCAGTTTTAACGAAGGCATTAAGGTTACTTTGACATTGTCGTGCATTGTAACATTGTGTATTAGCAAGATATATAAGAATTACCAATTATCAAAACCAGTTCAATGGATATCATTAACTTGGTCATGTTTCAAGACCTCAACTACCTGCATGTCAATTGGGAAATTGCTCTTTGACAAGTCTCAAACAATTTGTAAAATCACATATGAGAATCACAATCAAGTTTTATTCACAATAGTTATCAAACGGGTATAAAAAGTTGATCAGTAATGAACAATGAAAATTAGGATTGGTACACAACTTGACTAGCCTTTTGAATTAACTGAATGATTAGAATCATATTTTAAATGCACGCAATTAAAGGAGCATCGCGACGGTTAATTCCTAAGTATATTTATTTTTAATTATATCAACTTAAAACAAGAATGGATACAATGGTGGCCTGACACATATTTTTTATTTTGTCTCGTTTTTATAAATATCATTAAAACGTGTTATTACCGCTATACACATGCGCCATATTTCTATACTGAAGTTAAATTTTTATTGAATTAGGCTTTCGTGTAGGCGTAAGTTTGAATTCCACTCGTGGCATGTACATTAAACAAAATGTTGCATTGTATATTTATCATATATTTAATCAATATATAATCGTTACTAGATACATGCCTGT
Source organism: Dreissena rostriformis (assembly GCA_007657795.1). Taxonomy (NCBI): domain Eukaryota; kingdom Metazoa; phylum Mollusca; class Bivalvia; order Myida; family Dreissenidae; genus Dreissena; species Dreissena rostriformis. The sequence goes on from VMBQ01008459.1 coordinate 20,440, forward strand.
TTGGAAAGAATATGTATTGTTTTAATATGCTTTTATCACATGCCATACCCAGTTTCCCATGAAATATAACCATTACATATATTTTTATATTACACATGTGTAATATACTTTGTAAACGTTTTCATTGGCTTAGTTTTCGTTTATTGACCAATCGCATTTTGTTATTTTGCTGAAATGACGTTGCAACGTCAAATGACGTCACGAAATGTAAGCAACATTCGGGATTTATCATTATGCTTGCGTAAATATTTATTTAATTTGCTCATTTAAAAGCATGTGATAAAAAAGATCTGACACTCGTTGTCATATCATGCCATATTTTATTAAACTCGTCCAGGAAATTCGTTAGTAAGCTGAACTCGTTTAATAAAATATGGTATGATATGACAACTCATGCCAGATCCTTTTATATATTTTATGTGAATGTGGACACAAATATGTATATACCCCTTTAAACATTTGGAACGTTGGGTTTACAAAGCGTGTGGGTATTTTATCAGGAACATTAAATCAATAAACTCACAGAGAGGGACATTTATGGCGTCTACATCATCTAGTGTCGACTGGTATGTACAGATTGGTTGTAAAGGTTTATTGTATTAAGAAGATTTGTAAAGGCAATTTTATTACTGCTTACATTGTTTTCTAAAAAAGGTTCAAAAGCATTGCAATAGCGCCAAAGATATATCAAAGATCACCATGATAATAGACTTATGGATGTGCTTTTGTTATTTCAAAATGGCTATCATAGTACCTAAGTTGTAAGATATTTGTTCATTGTTCAAATACTTTGACGCTGAATTATCCCAGAGCCAAAATTAGAACAATCTTGGCAGAGGTCCACTTGTTAATGTTGCAAAATATCTAAGCTCTAGCCTTTGTGGCTCTAGAGATTTGACGTTTATATATTAGGCCAGTTTTGTTTAAAATCAAAATTAACCTCTTAGATGATGTATGTTTTGATCCACTGGGCATGATTTGACCAAACGTAATAGAGGGCCACCATACGATGCCACCAAATATACCCAAACACTTTACCTTTACGGTTTCGGAGAATAAGATTTTGTAAATTACTTACTATATGTCTAGATGAATATGAGCCCCCCTGGGACGTGGGCATTTTTGACTCCATGGGCATGATTTAAAAAACAACTTTGTAGAGATAAACTATACAATGTTCCATCTGAACATCTGACCCTTGCGGTTTGCGAGAAGAGCTTAGAAATATTTTACTGTATAAATCTATATAAATCTTTTGAATGCTGGGGCGGTTCCAGTTTTAACCCAAGTGACTCGATGTGAACCAACTTAGAACCACTATAATACGTAACATGCCAAATAAGAAACATTCGGGCATTGCGGTTTCAGATAAGATTTAAAAAACAAAACAATATACATATCAGCAAAACACGTAACCCCTATGGCGGAGCCAGATCTACCTCAGGGGAATAATTTAAACAAGCTTGGTGTAGGACCACCATTCATGGTACTCACAATTATTTAACCTCTAACCATTGCGGTTTCAGAGAAAGATATTTTGTTTGAAATTATGTACTATGTAAGTCTATATAAATTGCGTAACACTTGTGATGAAATGAATTTGTCTTAGACCCTAAGCACGCATTTTTTTGGTTGATTGTTACTTAATGATGTTAAGCTCCCCTGAGCATGAAGTGCCAAACGGTTAGTTATTCTAACATAAAGAGCCATCTTGACACTCTTGTTAATCAATAGTTGCTTAGAACAAAAGAAAGTCTGCGATCTTATTGGTGGCAATTTAACCAATATATAATGGTTTTTCTGAATGAAATACATATAATATTAACTGGCATACGGGTCGTTAATATTGAAACCGTTGTTGGTAGGGCTCCCTTACAGATCAGAATGTCAAATTCCAAGATCAAATGTCCTAATTTAGAAATAGTATTCGTCCTTACAATTTGATCAACTCGGAACATGTTCAAAATGGATTGATTTTCTAATAACAAAGCACGAGTGACAGATATTTTAATCGATTGTGAAAGACCAAGGCCTTTAGGTCAAAGTTTTGGGCGAAAGTGAAAACATAGCATTGGGCCTAAGATGGTTTTTCAATTATCTTGACAGAGAGGTGCAAATAAGAAACAACCCCCTTTGTCATATTACACGGTCAGCATTCATGCGCTTATGTCAAATATAAGAAATCATTTCAGTGATTGCCCAATATTAACATAAATACTAGACTCGTATTTGACAAGGGAACTATTGTTCTGAGCTTTATACTTGCTATGGAAACTTATGCGATTGCAATGTGAAAATATAAAATCAAACTTCTATCAAAGATGGCCTTTGGAAAATTGCCCAATCTTAATCAGCAGCACCACACATTTTCGTTACATCTTAGTGGCTGTTGTTTAAATGATCATTACACATTTTTATCATCCGTTTACAATAAAAACGACATGTCAGTTACATCAAAGTTATCATAAAGAAATATTTATGCATATTAACAACAGGCATACCCACAATATCATAAGTGTTAAAAGTTCCTAATAACTCTATGCATATTTCTTTCATTAAATACATCGAATTTTGACGACTCGCTCTATGTTCTTTAGAACTTTAATAAACACTTTAAATCTGAGCGAAAAATGTAAAATATGAAATAAAATATGAAATAAATTTATGATAAGTGTTGGTTTTTATTATCCATAAATGTTGAGATGCGTGATTCGGAAGAGTTTGGATTTTTCAAAATGAAATGAGAAGGATTCATATTTAAAATAGAAAATCAGTAAGTGGATTTTATCATTAATGCTTTTATTTAAATGCTAATTCCATTCGGTTATAGGGAAATATCAACGATTTACGGTCACTTCGGCCCGTTTAAAATGTACTCAAACAGATGAAAGTTTAATATATGAAGATTTTTATAATTCAGGGTCGAAACTGTTGTTCATTTTAAGAATACGTCGGTAATAATATATAATTTATTAAAATTAAATTGGTTATTATTACATGACGTGTAGTGACAAAACTGTTAATAAACATAAAAGATAAAAGGTCTTGAGACGGTATACAGCAGCTACGTCCACACCACTTGAAGATGTTTATAATCAAACTGTAGCTACATTAATATACACGTATTTAAACAATTCATATTTCCAGTTTTCAATCATGTATACATTAACCAGCAAATATATATTGCCGGAAGCGTACATAAGTAATACATGAAGTTCCTGAGTGTTCAATAAATGGTTAACCAGATTGCCCCTGTTAACCTTTCGTTAAACATCTGATATTATTAATGATATTATGAAACAAGTAGTTTCATGCTGCTTTCAATTAGCCAAAGCAACCGAAGTTACCATGCCCTGTCATTCATTTCTTTGAATCTGCTTTACTCCTTCGTGTATATCAAAATTAATTTAAAAAATAAAATATTGTGTTTGCAACGTAACATCAATGACTTTATTAAACCAAACCGAAAACTAGCCACTGTCCAACAACACCTTGTTCAACATCACCGATTACGACCGTTTGTCGAGGGTCGTGGGTTTATTGTTAGTAAATCGCAGGCAATGCGTGTACATGCTTTAAGTAATGAACACAATTTAAAAATATGTACTGCCATAACTCATTACATGTATGTTCATACTTTATCATTAATTTTCGATATATGTTATTATTTAATAATCAAAATTAATTAAGTTGAATTATTATAATTGTATTTTTGGAATCATTTAACAAAAACACACAAAAACATAACGTGAATCCCTGTACGGTAGCGCGAAATTGTATTGTCAATATTATTTTTAACGTCAAACTACTTTACCACTTTTGTACAAAGAAACGCTTATTGCATATAGGATAGTCAATGTCTGTTTTATTTACTTCTTAGAATCCATTGTTCGTATTTTGCTTATTTCGGTTTCGAGCAAAGCAGGAATCTAAGTGGATCAGATATATTTGCATATTTGTTTTAAATATTGACTATAATTGTCATTGCATGTCAGTTTTGTGAATTTCTTAGAATCCACGGTTTGTATTTTGCTTATGTCGGTTTCGGGCAAAACATAAATCTAAGTGGATCGCACAAATTTGTATATTTGTTTTGAGTATTGGCTTTAACAAATGTTATTTGTTATACATGTACACTTTGTTTACATATTTGTGATATGTGATATTACTTTTTGTAAAGCGCCTTTGAACGCACAATACTGTATGAAAAGGCGCTATATAAATGTGGTATATTATATTATATTATATTATATTATATTATATTATATTATATTATATTATATTATATTATATTATATTATATTATATTATATTATATTATATTNATTATATTATGTTATGTTGTATTATATTATATTTTATTATATTATATTTTATTATATTATATTATATTATGTTATAACTGATCCGGTTTCGAACCATTGAGTTTACATTTTTAATTCGTTTTTTTAATATAAAACTTTTTTCCAACAATCTAAAAATTGTTTACAAAGCCACTTTAATGTTTTAATTCACATTGATATTCGGCAATTTGGCAAATAATCAATCCGTTTACGTATATCTAAGTCAAAACCATTTTCCAATTTCCAATAAAGATATGTACAATACTAAGTAGCTACGGGGATATGATACTTCGTCAACAATCCCCGGCATAATACCAGAAAGAGATGTACAATATTGAACTACGTCAATTTCCAATATCGCCTTAAGAGCACTCTTTACAGTATCCGGTCAAGTACGTACAAACAATACGACGATGTATACGTTAGTCAAGTGTCTGACATTGTTACCGCAATTGTCAATAATTAACGATAACAATAGGAACTTAATTTTTAAACCGATAGACCAGATTTCGTCAAATACGTCCTTTGAAAAGAGTTCTGCATTGTGCGGCCAATTCCGCTTACTTAGTTACACGTGTTCTTAATATAGCAATTAAAGTTATGTCGTATGCTCCAGCCTTTTATTTTATTAAACCGAATCAATAACTTAAAGGTATACAATAATGGAATATACGATGTATTTTGTTTTATGAAGTCGATATCCGTACGATACGAGGTATTGACTCAATTCACTATGCTCTTCTAGCAGCACTTTTAGATGTCCTGTCGAATTATCGTTGTCTGGTCCTCGTCCCAAGCGTACAGTGTTGGGTTCCCGACCAAAGATTACAGTGGTGGGGTCTAGACAGCGTTAATCTATGGTTCCCACTAGCGGAGATTTCAAAATAGCGTCGGTATTAAGCCGATACAGATTTCCTGCATCAGTTTTGTTTGACAAATAAATTTGATTTTCAGAGCATAATGACTCATGTATAATTAAATCGCAAGTTTTACCAAGCAGTACATAAACATGCTCTCAAGTTATAAAAATACGTTCGATTGCTGATTATATTCCCCAATCGCATGAGAACATCTTCATAACTTTTTTTTAATATGACAATAACTTTCCAAAAAATGGCAACGAAAGGTCACATGTTATAGCGTTAACATATCTACAAAATTTAATATCTCTTGGATATTTGTTTAACGTGCTTTAATTGTTTATATTACATGGGTTTTGTTTTTCATTTATTCTGTGAACCGCTGTCGATTTAACCGCACCGCTTTACCTTTATCAGGGAGTGATACAATACCGCGTTTAGGACTGTGCATTTGAGACATCTGAGTAAGCTTCATGAATACATTTGCAATTTTTGTAGATCTGCGCATGCGCACACACGAAGCACGCGCGAATAATTACATGAGTCATGTCGATTGATGTCATGTGGTGTTCATTGTTGTAATAAGTGGTTAACTTCTATATGATTGATCCGAATGGTGTTTCACTTATGAAAATATATTATTTTCCGTATTTAACCGAAACTCATCCTCGATGAAATCTATTTTGATTGTGTCTCGTTTACGAGAGCTATAAGTGTTCTTCAAAATACGCCATTGTTTTAAGTAGAAGTATTATGTTTTTAATTTGCACGTGCTAAGTCTCCAAGATCCCACTTGTTGTCTATCAATTATTTACGAGAAAACCACTTAATTACGATCTCTACCAATTCAAAGCTATACTGCTATTATTTTCAGAAAAGATGAGTCAGTACTAAGATTTTGTAAGGGGATTTGTCAAATCATTTCATAAGATATTTCGGGAGTTCAATCCTTTGGTTCAAATGTACCGCAAAAACGAAACAATTGTCTTTTTCTGTGCAGAATATTACAGTCATACATAGAATATTACATACACACATACAAATCTTTTCGTAAAGTACTATGAATTACATATATTAGCATTTTATAACCAGCTTATTGCATGTACAGCTACTTGATGGGTACATAATATAATTGTCGTACATTCAGCATTCATTCATGTACACTTTTAATTGTTTTATTTTTCAAGTGTTTTACAACCAAAGATACTAGCTTGTACCATAACAACAAGATTAATGATTAATATAAGTGTGTATAGCATGCATTATACAATATTAATATACCGTCATGATTGTGCGGACGCGTAGACGGTTACCGCAAACGGTTAAAACCGGTTTCGGAAATGATATATTTCTATTTTTAAAAACATCACACACATGAACTCGAACTGGTTAAAAAATTACCAACACGATGCACATGAATGTGTGTATCAAATAATTGAACAATTCAGTACGTGATAGCCAAGTGCAGTAGATAATTATTTTTAAAGATTCATTATAATATGATTGGACTTCGCGGAACCGTTGATTGAGGTCTGTGACATAGTCGTTTTTTTTATAAAAACAGACGGGGCTTCTTTTCAATTAATAAATACTCGTTCTTCGTACACCCTTTTGTTGCTCAATAAAGATAGTCACAACTCAATTCCACCTGTGTGTTGTTCATACATTAACATGCAGTGGTTGAATCCCATTTACACAATATCGTTTATTTACCACATTTAACACACCTACTATGCGAGAGAGTAATAAGTGTCTGATTTGTTTGCAGATACGATTACGCCTAATATTGTTTTACTTGTGTCGCAATATGCACTGTTAAATGGCGCCTCTTGATGCATCAATCGCTTTCTAGTATCAGTATGACGAGGGCAATGGACGAGTGATCGCTCGTTTTTATTATATTTAATTCAGGACAATTCTGGAATATGCCAAAACGGCAGCTGTCTTAAATTGCATGTTGATGGGTCATTACGCAACTATGCTTTTGATTACGGCAAATGGATCTGCAGTATCATAGTTTGTAAACATTACTGGGGTTCTGGTTAATTGTTGCTTATATTTGACTGTTAATGTTATTGTTATGGTTGCAGAACTGAGTACATTTGGTGAAGATTGGATGATTTACAAGATGCCAATCTTAAAAATATTAAAATATGTGTGTACGTGCGCTTTGATGAGAAACGTAGGTCAATTATTATAGAAATTATGTTCCGTTCTTGCTTAAATAATGCTTTAATTTACAATCTTATGGAACTTTGAACTTGTTCAAAAACTATATACACTGCCCTTAAATAACTTTAAGTTTAGTGACGGTAAGATAAAAAAAGTCTCTATCCTAAAAAATATAACAGACTGAACGTTTTGTTACAAAAGGCAGTGACTCTGGTGTTCTGGTGCGACCATATTTAAAAAAATATGTTATTGTCAAAGAAAACATGGTTAAGACTTGTCAAGATTGCATAAGAAATAAAGTATATATCTTGAATAATTTCAAATTTTCTCCACTTACGAATGGCATTACCTCTGGTGATTATAGAACAATCTTGCTTAAACTTCACTTGTTTTTTAATGATATGGTTATAGACAAACTGTAAAGATTGGATGACAACTAAGGTCTCTTTCTTCAATAATGATTTTTATATTTGCATTTTTTCTCAAACACAGGACATTAACTCCGGTATGTGCGGTCTTCTGTTTCTTATAATTGACTTAATCGTGATATTCTTGTCATGTATACAGCGTGCCGTGTAATATTGTTCGGAAATGTATTAGAAATGTAGTTTTTATTCTTAATACTGTCCATTTAAAGTGTTTTTCTTCACAAACAAAGGGCAATAAGTCCAATATGTTTACCATAATTAGGTCTAATTTAGAGTTCTTTTCAGACCTGGTGATCATACACACACTTTGAAAGTCTGTTAAAGATTCCCTGGAAAATAAAGTGTGATTGTTGCAAAAAAGAGCATGTTTACAACATTTCTGTACGAACAAGTAGGCCACAGTTCCTAAGGTGCTCACCTGAGATCCTAAGAAGCTAAACTTTTTTGAGCAGGTAGTGTTCACAAATGTTCACAGTAGACTAAGGAAAACTGCCCCAACACCTGGAAGCCATGTTTTTGAAAATCCATCTTTTTTCAATTCAGTCCTGATATCATAAGAACATAATTGTTAATGTTCTGAGCAAGTCTCACAAAGACTAGGTAAACATGTGACTTCTAAAGTGCTCGAATGAACTTTAGTCACATAAGGTGAACTACCCCTTCTTACGGCGGCCATGTTTTTCAATGGACTGGAACCATAACTCTGTTGTCGGAGAAATAATCAGAACCAATGTTCAGATAAAGTTTCTTGATCGGGCAATAAATTTGGCCTCAAGAGTGCTCACAACATTAAATAAAATTTGACCTTGTGGCCTAGTTTTTGACCTAACGTTTCCCCTTTTACATTCGATCGAGATATTAATGATACAAATGTTCGCACCAAGTTTCATGAATATTGGGTAGTCGACGCGGCTAGTGTTAACAAGCTTTTTTGTTCATTCGACCTAATGACATATTTTTCATCACACGTGACCCAGTTTCAAAACTTTGTCAGGATATCATTTGGACAAATGTATTGAAGTTTTTTAAAATAGTGGGTTATAAATGTGGCTTGTGGTCACAAGCTTTTTCGTTAATTTAACCTAGTTAACTTGCTTTTAACCCAACGTGTCCCAGCTTAGAACTGAACCGATATATTATGGAGACAAACGTTCAGACCAAGTTTCATCAAGATGGTTCACGACAGCAGTCTTTGATGTCCAAATGGCATTTGATTTAAGTCGCTCCTCCCATAAGTTACCGTTTAATGAAGCGGACTCGCTTGGGCTCATTCATTCAACCAACTCGGTGCAATTACTTTTCTATAATATTTCTACCGTTCCTTGTGTTAAAATATCAAATCTAGACTGCATTATTGCAAAATTTTAATAAGTTTTGATTACCACAAATTGTTTTCAGTGTTTTAATTAAACTTTATTATGCGATGATTGCCCAAATACAATATTATATTATTTTATAACATGCACCTACTTGTTTTCGATCTAATATAATCATGACGAATAATTGTAGCTTTTACATTTGTCATACAGCATTTTGAGCATTTTCATTTGCCATTTCTTCGTCGACTGACAAATCGCGTAACGTTGTTTTGCCGATGAGACTTTGCAACGTGAAGGGACGTCAAGCCATATTAACAACTTTTCGTTCTTATCATGACGTTTGCGTCAATATTATTATTTTTTGCTTTATATATGCATTTGAGGCTTCACTCACTAACAAAATCCCTGATCTCGTTTTATAAAATATGGACTGACATGACAACTCCTCAGTGTGTATATGTATACATTCAAAATACGAAATAATAAGCTGATGCCTTGTGCTTTTGCTAAATATCAAATGACCAAACTCCGCTTGAGTTGTTATATGTTTGTATATTTTGTGATTGGTTTTGCTGTTGTACAGACCAAACTAATTTTGATAGAGCACTAACTACATGTATATGATAGACAAGGAAGGGCTGTGTTCATGCATTTGGACCGAGATGACTATATCTCACTAGATTCATTCTTTCTTTCAACAATGGTCAGGTGTTATATTTTGATTTCCTGAGGTCATGGGTAAAGCTGATTTCCCGAGAGAGAGAGAGGATTTTATGAATATGGTAGTTTCGCTTTAAGTAGCGAAGGCAACACTCATTTTATATTTTCTGAGCCGATTAATAGAAGGTAGACAAACACAATATTGTAATCCCAGTTGCGGTTTGTTACGAAAGGTCTAATTGGTCGTATTAGCAATGTAACAAGCAAAATGTTACGTACACAAATGGTTAGCATGTAACCAGGAGTGAAACCCTGGAAGAGAGACATATATTAGAAGGAACATACATAACTAGAAAAGATCATCATTGTTGTTTTATTGTTAACTTAAAGATGCCATGTAGTCAGGGCCAAATCACGCGGACGGGATAGAGATTCATCCGGTGCGTGCTAATAGCCCAGCTGGCTCTAACATATTTAATTAATCTTAATTTCCTACAGTTATATACAAATGGTGGTTTTATGAAATACAATAATACGTATATCATACAATTTGTGTTTTGGGGTTTCACATACCGACGCCTTGTGTTGGTGTTGTTCTATTTGTTATTGACGAGCTGGTAGAGTATTAAGGTTGCAGGACGTCAGCTAAATGGTGGGTTACTTTAACAGTCCGACACCACACTTTGGATCGTTCTTATGATAAATTACGAGCTGTATGTGATTAAATTATTTCATTTTTAGCCGGTAGCGTATAATTATATTAAGAAATTAGAGCGGGTCTTATTTAAGTTGTAGTGTATATAGGTATCCCGTGTCGCTTAGGAATGTGAGCTCAAATTAGCTTCCATATTTTGTCTTATTTCATAAAAGTAATCATATATGATTATTGTTTAATTTTGTAGTCCCTTATGCTTGTATGTGCTATTTTCATTATATATTTGGTACGTGAATATTATATTATGCGGCAGAGGAATTTAAAGGAGTTGTAGAATCATATGGAGGCTCGTCGCTAGATGCTTTAACAAAAAGGAAAGAACAAGACGTTGAAGTAGACAAGCAATCATTAGTTTCAAGCGGGAGAAATTGAATTGCTATAATATGTATACATTTAGTTAACAGTGGTATTGATAAATCGTGTTGTTAATTATGGACTGGTTATTGCGAATGAGAACAAAAGTTTCAAGTATTAATTGTATTAATGGACTTTCCATTGAAATCATTAGTGGTTTTACTAAGTGCTTTAAGTGTCACATTAGTATATGGACAAGCTAGACAAATACTAATAATTGTTAATTTGTGACTTTCTACTTTCCCACAAGTTCGCTGCTCATTCTAATCGAAATATCCTTCCTGTTTTTTTTTTAAAATTAATTATTAACTTTATTAATTATCATTCAACTTAATTCTTTTGAACACAAACATTTAATTGTTAGATGATTAAATCCTTCTCCCACGATATTAATAACCTAAACATACACGGCCAGCGGACGAAATAGACCTGCGAGTATTATCTGGGTAGAACTGGATCCGCTTTTTCCTTGGAATTTATGTGATATCCCTAGTTCTTTCATAGAATAGTCCACTCAGATCAGAGTTTGAACGACACTCGTACCTGACCGAACATATGAAAAATGGTGCGATTTAGCAATGCAATAGTAATTATAAATATATAATAAATATCCAAGTGAAGGTGCAGATAAGACATGTACGGAATTGTTCACCGAAAACAAAATCGAAACTAACAAAACTATGGATTCATCAACCAAGCTTGCTAGTAATTTGACATTGATATACGTTACAGAACAGGAGACGTTCAACACATCTTTATCAAAGCTGGCCGAACAGAGGTTTCCGGTCGATTACTATGGAGAAACGACGGCGCTGCTCTGGAGGGTGGTCTCGCCGATTCTTATTTCCATTGGAACGATCGGTAACGCGATGACTATTTTCGTGCTGCTTCGTCAGAAGAAGATGACGTCAACGGCTGTGTTCCTCTTTGCTCTAGCGCTCTCACATACCCTAATTTTGTTCACCGGACTTCTGAGAGACTGGGTGCGTTTTACCTGGAACATGGACATCAGGTTGCTGTGTAACGCGATGTGTAAAGCGAACATCTACCTTACCTACTGCAGCATCCACCTCTCCTCGTAGCTGATCGTGGCTGTCACACTCGAGTGAACAGCGTGCGTACTTTTCCCGCATAAAATAAGACTGGGCTGTTCCCCACAAAACGATGGGATGATCATCGTCACCATTGTGATAGCCGTGTTCGGAATTAATATCATATTGCCCGTGATAGTAGATCTGAATGGATATGAAGGCGAGAAGTGCGCTCCCTCTACCAAGGAATACGTTGACCTGTATGACTACGTTTACCAATGGATTGACTTCACATTGTCTTTCGGCGCGCCGTTCCCACTGCTACTCATTGGCAACGTAATCATCGTATTGCAGCTCGCGCGCGTTCGTTCCCTACGTAATCGGATTAACATTTCGGGTCAGTTGCGCGACACGCGACCAGTGTCGATGCTCATAATTGCCATGTGCGTACTGTTTCTCCTCACGATGACTCCGTTGGACGTCATTCTGGTATACTTCTGCTTCCAGGCGGTCTGTGCGTTGGCCTGGTACGACTACGAGTACTACCAGTTTGTGTTCACCGTTGACAGCCTGGTCGGCTACTTCAACGCCACCTTCAACTTTTGCTTCACGTGTTCAGCGGCTCGAAGTTTAGGACAGAGCTGAAGAGTTTGCTTTGTTGTCAGGCAGCACAAGGCACCAGCCTGTTTGGAAGCTAGTTCCCGATGCACACGAAATCATTATACCACAAGCAGCAAAACGTTGACGAAAACCCTTATCAACAACAATATTTTACAGAATAGCATATTTTATAATATGTAAATACATAAGCTTGTTGTAATTTTAATTATTGGTCATAGTTATTGCGATTATTCTACACATTTAATAAATGTGTGATTTTGAAAAAAAACGGTGACACGGTGCTGTACTTATACAGGTCTTTTACAATTGTGTAAGGCCTATTGTCAGTTATTGAATATCACTCTGCACATATAATGCCAAGCTGTGTATACGTTTATCTCCTTATTCGGTAAATGGGCGTGGTTCTTAGACATGTCAATAAATGTCCAATACAATTCAAAATTCTCACGCGTTTAGTGTAGTTTTCGTACATTTAACACCACACGAGCAATTTAAAATGTATTTCCAAAATCCTGGTCCATTTAGACAAATATGTCGCCGAATATTGAAAAGAGTTCAGCAAGTTCGGGACTCGAACCCGGGGCATCCCGCTATCAAGGAAACGTCTCTACCGAGTGAGCTGACCAGGCCGCTTATACAGCTAATCACCAATCCCGCATTAATTCGGTACCGTGACATTCTCCCCTGCCAAGTTGGAATTCGTTCTTGTATTCGATTCGCAGGAAACAGCGAATAATTATAGATTCAAATGCATTAGTGGTTATTTAACGTTAAATTCTACTTGTCTTACGCAATCAAAAGTCACAAAAAGGCATGCTTACAATGAGTTGCTAAGAAAAAAGGTCACCGGAAGTTGAATATGACCTGTGGGTATTCACATATTTGCAATTACATGAGGTAATTTACATTGGATGTCTCCGAATTTTGAGAAAGACCTTTTTATACGACCCCTATTATCCACACGCGGATAAGGGGACCATTGCAAATGAAGAGCTTAATCCAATGCCGGCTGGTATTTATAATTGCAATAAATTGTCATAATAGGACCTACGACGTTATGTCATGTCAAGATGTCAAGCTTTCAAATAAAGAATTGAATTTTTCGAATAACTTTTTTAAAATCAAAATTGAATTTGTCGCAATTATGTCGGCCATTGAAATTGCGAGAAATTATTAATACTTCTTTCTAAGAATCGTTTTATAAGTAATTTAAACATGTATGGCAGGAAATGATTTTTAATGGAAATATCCGGTGATATTTATAAGATAACAACAACTTTGATCAAGTTTACAGTTTCTTGCATCACTGTGTACAAAAAGAATTGCATTTGAAACTGTTTACCAATCGGCGAATTAATCCTTGCTGGCGAATAAAAATGCTCCAAAAAGAGAGCGTGGCTGTGTTTATACAAACGCATTGAATATATGTAATTATTGTAAATAGTTAAATTGTGGTCGCGCTGTTCATATGTACAATTGCAACTTTATAATAACTTCTTTAAATAAACATGTTTCTTCCATTGGAGAGTGGATTATTATTCATGATTTTGTGTTGGTTGCGTACATATGTGTATCGTACTTTGTTGCTTCGTGACACTATTGTGCATTAATAACTTGCCATAAATAAAATAAGGCTTGCTACAATACTACAATACTGTTTCTTTCATACTGGTAAAGCTGAAGTTTTAATTGCATACATTTATAATTTGTTGAAATGTAAGCCTATTCATGCTTTTTTATACACCGAGCATGAATACTCAAATGTCAATACGAATCATGCGTATAATACAATGTTTTACATAACTAGATCTCAGTAAATTTCACTGGTATAAAATATTGTTCATAAACGTGTATTTTGTTTAATTTGTCTGACAATCAACAAAATCAATTAACCGTACTGAAGCTTAAAGGTTATTAACCCTGACGAAAATATGGGGTGCTATATGATCGCAGTATTCAAGGTACAGATATGGAAAACTATGAGAGTTAATCTCGAACGAATTATGGTTCAATGTCAGAGCAATCAGGTGTACGAGTGTTCTCGTTGGTAGAGAGCAAAAATGGGCAATCCGATCTTTGTCCTTTGCTAAAGTTTTAGAAGAAAAATAAAAACAAAATTAATGTCAAAGCCGATGGTCTTTTTGTGCGGACATTCCAAATGATGAAATAAGAAAGAGTTAAACATCACTTCGTTCAGCGTCCTTGTCGACGAAACATGTATTGACACGTTTTAAAGCCCAATGGATTATTCGCAATCATCTTATATGAACACTCTTTTCAAACATTTTATTCAGGAAAGAGGATAATAACTCACATTCATAACAAGTGATCTGCTGCCCAAAAATGTACAGGGCAATATCCGTCGGTAATTATGTGAGTAAAATACTCATAAAAATGGGCAATATATTAACCTATGATAGATTATAAAGAGTTACATACACAAGGGACGCGAAAGGATATATTTGTTCTATACTGACTTTTTGAAAGAATTTTATAAACGTGTACATTTAAAACAATTCGAAAGCCTAGCTAGTAGCGGTATTGATCCTGTTTGGAAATGTATGACATTAAAAAAAAACACATTTATGATAATTTTAGGCCATGTGGGTACTTACGAGCCGTTTGTAAGATAACGTTAACGGATTATATGACATGCAACATCGGTACGAAACATGGGTGTGTGACGTCAAAGCTTATCTTTAATCTGTTCGTAAATGAGCTTATATCATATGTAAAACTCCACTAGTTTGTATGAAATCATATTTGCTGATGATGTCACAAATTTCGCGGACAAAGTTATAAATCTTAAATCGCAAATTAATTAGGTTGATATGTTTTGCAAAGAGAATCGACTGAAAACAAACTTTCAATGTTTTACAGTTTAAACTTATTTTATATTGTAAACGTATATATTTATGCTAGTGACATATTGTACAAAAATAAATATATGTATGAAAAAGGATTGGGTCTAGAGTAATACCAACATCATCAAAGGGCTCTTTCCAGCATGACAAACATAATATAAAGATATTATTTTGAAGACACAATTCTCTACAGAGAGTGTGCTTATAATGTGGAGAATTAAAAAAATGGGGTTCAGAAAGGTGAAACATTACGTATGCGCGAACAGTGGCTATATCAAGGGCAAACTATCTAAATACGTGCGTCCTAATGTACATATATGGCGGGGAGCACTTCACGCATAGGCTGTCATTGAGAAAAAGTCGTGAAATTCTTGCTCAACGCAGATACCGCTTCACATGCCTTTCAGATACCAAATACACTTAGGATTGTTTAGTCATTTTGAAGCTCTCAAACTGTTTGATTCGATAGTAAAGCAGATATTGACGTACTTATCCAAACATAAGATCTAAAGGTATCTATACGACCAACGATCGCATAGAATGATAAATTACAAATGTTCTTGCATGTTACATTTTTCTATACGAACTTTATTAATGCGTTACAGAATCACGGCTAGTGCAATTGTACAAAATACGCCTTTAGATTAATACAATAAATATTTATGTTGTTCGCAATTTACACTGTCTTAAACGCATTGTTGTACATTCACTGTGTTTTCTTATATAATTGTTCAGGCGAAATAACTTGCTATTTTTAATCGAACTGTATTTTGGACTGTAATTTGGCCATATGGTACTGAATACACTGTGTTGATATTGTTTTGATGGTTGTATATCCAAATCATTCTAAGAATGCATTTGTGCCAAATTGTAAGCCAGCGTAAACAATAATCAACGTTTTCTGTTAGATTTATTGTTTGTCAAATACAGCTTGCTGTGCAAAAAGAAATTTAAATTCGATGAAGAAAGCATACACTAGACTGCTTTCTGTTCGAAATATCGTGTGTGCGTGACTTGTTGAACTTCAGAGCGAAACTAACTTTGAGACGTGTACATGCTTATGCACTCATTTGTAGTTTGAGTGTTCATCATGTGATTTGTATTGTTACACTTCTCTATATATCGAAACTATAATTATTTCAATTATAGGAAATAATGCTTTCCGGAGGAGCAGAAACGATAATGTTAGTATATTGTTTAATATATCAACTTTGAATATGAGTGAGATTCTGTTTTCGGAAGGGTTGGTTAGAGTGAATCAAGTGTATAAACGTCAATTGGGATATCCTATAGCAGTGTTTGCAAAAGGCTAATCTCTACTACTACTACCACTGCTACTACTACTACTACTACTACTACTACTACTACTACTACTACTACTACAACTACGTCTACTACTACTACTACT
>VMBQ01008460.1:0-38119 GCA_007657795.1 Dreissena rostriformis
AAAAACACATTTATAATTAAATTGCATTCTGTGGTAAAATACAAAAAAATATTTGTTAATAAATCCCTATATGTATTGAACATATAGCAATCATATTTGTTGCAGATTGGATGCTTGAAGCAGACTATCCTAGTACAGATTTTGAAAAGATGGAAGTGAAGAACTTGATGAAACACTTCAGAAGGTTTATGCATCAGTTCAAGTCAAGGAGGGATTATTCAAAGTCAGCCCTGATTTCAATTCGAGCTGGTATCAATCGCCATTTGATTTTACCACCTGTGGCCAGAAACATAAACCTCGTGAAGGATAGGGATTTTATGTGTTCAAATCAAGTTTTGACAGGGCTAATTAAAAGTTTGAAAAGACAAGGCAAAGATAAAAGTTCGCACAATGAACCAATCAGTGCAGAAGACATTGCCAAACGTTATTGTATTTGTGTTCTTTCAGATAAAACCCCAGCGACACTCCAGAACAAGGTTATCTCGACATTTTGACACAATTTGGTAGCAGGGGACAGGAAGGTCTTACGGATCTGAGAAGATTCTTTCATGGTGTAAAAAGATGGAAAAGGTAGATGCTATCTGTGCATGGCATTCAATGAGGCAGATAAGACACAGCATGGTGTTGATGGGAAAGAAAAAGCAAAACAACCGCGTCTTTGTGAAAATCAGGGACCAAGCTGCCATCTCAAATCCTTTGAAAAGTACATGTCAAACTTAAATTCCAACTGCAATAGATTGTTCCAATGACCGAATCATAGGGCTACAGAGAAAGATACGACATGGTATTACGACAGACCAGATGGAGAGAACACCTTGGGAAAATTCATGTCAAGATTGTCTGAAAAGGCAAATCTCAGCAAAAGGTATACGAACCACTGCTTGCGGGCCTTTGTATTATCTCATCTACACAAGATGGGGTACTCCGACCAAGCAATTATGGCCGTTACGGGACATCGCAACTCGGCGAGCCTTGTATCATTTATCAAGCCGGATGATTATGAGCGCCACGATGTGAGCACTGCATTACATTTGGCAGGACATGCTAAAAGTAACAGATGCCATAGTCAAAAGGAACATACCAAAATTGCTAGTCATATTAATCCATCCAATCATCCCTTCGCGATCACACAAAGAGCTGCACAATTTCAACAACCAATGGACATTACTTTGTCATCTAATTCTCTTTCACAAAGTCGTACATAGCTAAAGAAACTTCAGCGAANTACTTCGTACGGCTAGTCGGCTACGTTATTTTCACCCCAATATATATTATATTGATATTGACTGTCGTTTAAACGTTTACTGTTTTTGTTAACGTTTATGAGCAAAACATGAAACGCGACCGTTTAAACGTGTAAACGTGATACCCTTAATCCTACTGTATCTCGCTCTATCCCCCGTATCCTACTGTATATCGTTCTATCCACCGTATCCTTCTGTATCTCGCTTTATCCCCCGTATCCTACCGTATCTCGCTCTATGTTCCCGTATACCAACTAAGAAGCCATCTGGGGCGATGGGCTAATGGGGGAATTCAAAGTGCACTAAACAAAACTCTTTTACACTACCAAGGAAAATACACTTAAACACGATATCCATATACTTTCAGTCCACGTTTCTGGTGTGTATTATACATTGAGAGACACAATTATGTTTGGAATCTTAAGTTTCTACTTATATTTACGCCTTATATCATATATTTTTTATTAGTTTTTTTGTTTCACTGTTTAAAAATCATATTGATTTTGTTCGGTAAGAAAAGCTTTTCTTTAAATGCATCAAACACTCAAAATCTTATTCAATCATATCACACACAAATGCGGTTCCCAACTCACACAGCGCTTCAAAATGTTTCATGTACAATTTGATTTTTTTTATAAAACAATAGCATGTTAACGATGATACCATGATTCCACTTCTAGTATTCTAGTAACACTTTTGGTAACATGTATACGTTTCTTATACACTAGAACTGTTTTCCAGTGGCATTTAAACAAAACTGTCCAGATTGAGTTTAGCTAATCTATAAGTGCAATTAAGTGCCAATTTGATACATTATATTTTTTGAAGCCGATAATATGCCTAAATATTCGTTTATATTTCAGGAATACTCAATCTCGACAGTTTAAGATTGGAGATGTGTGCTTACATAGGAATAGTCTCAAGTTGTATTTCTGTCAATAGTAGACACGAGAAATCCTACAAAATAAAATCCAGATAGTCAAACATGACAACCAGAAAACATTGGTTTTGTTGTTAATTTCAGATCCTCTAAATACTTACTGCCGCTGTTTATTTTCGTCGCCATCGTCAACCCATTGGTACTTCCGATCCTCGTTATGTACTACGTCCGGTCATTACATCACTGGCGGCGCGGTCAGGTGACCCGGGCGCTGTGGTGTCTACACAGGGCGACCCTTATGGCGCTCGTCGGCATGCTGCTGACTACTTGTGCCGTCGCCGTCGGTGTCCCCATGGGCATCTACCTTAGTCCACGTCACGCCGGAAGTGAAAACCATATTGCGACGCGCGCACCCTATATGACCGATTCCAAGAACATCATTTCGAAGAAGTCTGAATTGCACGAGCGCATAGTCTCCGCCGCCTGTGCATATAGAGAAAACAACACTGTGGCAGCACATATAGATGACGTGTTCGCTTGTATCAAAGAAGAAACAGTGTATATCCATACAATTATTAAACATAATGATACTTCTATCGAACTTTGCACACCGCAATGTAAAGAAATAAACTTGCCGTCTGACTAAAATACCTTAAGCAAGTTCCCTTGGTTCCGTCGTTTTCATTGAAATGATAACGCCACACTGAGGCGTAGCGCTTCGGCGCAGATGTCTTGTATCAAGAGGGTCTACACAACGATTCAGGTTTAAGCTAGATTCTGATGTATATGTAGTACAACTAGATTTTGTATACATTTATTGACAAAGCGTTCTTTTCTTCGTTCAGGTGAGTTTTTTTGTTTGTTTTTTTTTGTGTGAATTTTTTTTTTTTTTTTAACAATGACTATTATATTACTACATTATTACGTTACATGCAGACGCCGGATGCCCAGAGAAAAAACGTCATGACAAATAGTTATTGACGGGAAAGTTGATCAGCATGAATGTGGTAAAGTAATTTGTTCGACTCGTAGAAAAGCACAAAAGTTTCATAAACACTCGTTTCATCGAAGCCATTTTTGGTTTCAAATTGTCGAAGAAGAAGAATGTTCACATACTTAAAACGTTTGATTGCTATACGAAGTCAACGCGAAAAAATGGAGCAAAAATTACACGATCGCACAACAAAAAACTCAACATTACGTCGTTAAGTGATTGTACCATGAGCGAATGCGCTATCATATCGTTTCTGCTGTATCAGAGGACTCGATATAATGTCATTACGGGGTGATATTATGAGAAAATGCGCTATCATTGCCCATTCTACTGCAACACAAGACTCCCCATTACGTCGATAAGTGATTGTATTATGAGCAAATATGCTATCATAGCGTATCTGCTGTTACACAGGACTCGACGTTTCGTCGTTAAGGGATCGCGTTTTGAGCGAATACGCTATCATTGCCCATTCTGCTGCAACACAAGACTCAACATTACGTCGTTTAGTTATTGTACTATGAACGAATGCGCTATCATATCGTTTCTGCTGTATCAGAGGACTTGACATTACGTCGTTACGGGATCATATTATGAGCGAATGCGCTATAATTGCCCATTCTACTTCAACACAAGACTCAACATTACGTCGTTAAGTGATTGTATTATGAGCGAATACGCCATCATAGCGTATCTGCGTTAAAACAGGACACGATATTAGGTCGTTACAGGATCGAAATATGAGCGAATGCGCTATCATTGCCCATTCTGCTGCAACACAACTTCCTAGTCACATTTTTCGGCCCGTGTGGTTTGGCCCGTAGTTTCAGATTGTGCCGGTATCGGCCCCCTGTAGCGCTGACCGTCAATGAAAAGCGCACCGTTGCGATATTTAACAGGTCTCTTTTCTCGCATTGCCTGGTCGATAATCGGTTTCAGTTTCGATTTATGTTCACGGTCGAATTCAGTTAAATCGTCCGTTATGTAGTACTTGCGTTGTTCTACAGCTGTTCTCTTTGAGCTAAAAAATGCCAGTTCATCACTGAATGATCTTACTCTGAACACTAATAATAAAGTCTATTTGTCTTACTTTTCCAGATTGTTTTTTTCCCTACTCTGAACGCATTTTCTACTATTATATCTGATCTTTTAAAGTCGGTTTCTAATATGGATTCATAATACAATCACTTAACGACGTTATATTGAGTCTTGTCTTGCAGTATAATGGGTATTTGAAAGCGCATTCGCACATAATATCATCCCATTACGACGTAATATCGAGTCCTCTGATACAGCTGATACGCTATGATTGCGCATTCGCTCATAATACAATCACTTAACGACGTAATGTTGAGACTCGTGTTGCAGTAGAATGGGCAATGATAGAGCATTCGCTCATATTACAATCACTTAAGGACGTAATGTTGAGTGTTGTGCTGCAACAGAATGTACATTGAAAGCGCATTCGCTCATAACGCGATTCCGTAACGACGTAACGTCGAGTCCTGTGTAACAGCAGATACGCTATGATACGTATTCGCTCATAATACAATCACTTATCGACGTAATGTTGAGACTTTTCTTGCAGTAGAATGGGCATGATAGCGCATTCGCTCATACTACGATCCCGTGACGACGTAATGGCGACTCCTCTGATACAGCAAATACGCTATGATAGCGCATTCGCTCAAAATACAATCACTTAACGACGTCATGTTGAGTCTTGTGTTGCAGCAGAATGGGCAATGATAGCGCATTCGCTCTTATTTGGATCCCGTAACGACGTAATGTCGTGTCCTGTGATACAGCAGATGCGCTATGATAGCGCATTCGGTCATAATACAATAACTTAACGAAGTAATGCTGTCTTGTGCCGCAGCAGAATGTGCAATAGAGGCGCATTTGCTCGTAACGCGATCCCGTAACGACGTAACGTCGAGTCCTGTGTTACAGCAGATACGCTATGTGACCTTTTTCGCTCATAATACAATCACTTATCGACGTAATCTTGAGACTCGTGTTGCAGTATAATGGGCAATGATAGCGCATTCGCTCATACTACGATCCCGTAATGACGTAACAGCGAGTCATCTGGTACAGCAGATGCGCTATGATAGCGCATTCACTCATAATACACTCAACGATGTAACGTTGAGTCTTGTGTTGCAGCATAATGGGTAATGCTAGCGCAGTCGCTCATATTTCGATCCTGTAACGACGTAATGTCGTGTCCAGTGCTAAAGCAGTTACGTTATGATAGTGCATTCGATCATAATACAATCATTTAACGACGTAATGTTGAGTCTTGTGTTGCAGCATAATGGGTAATGCTAGCGCAGTCGCTCATATTTCGATCCTGTAACGACGCAATGTCGTGTCCTGTGCTAAAGCAGTTACGTTATGATAGCGCATTCGATCATAATACAATCATTTAACGACGTAATGTTGAGTACTGTGTTGCAGTAGAATGGGTAATGATAGCGCATTCGCTCATAATATGATCCCGTTACGAAGTTATGTCAAGTCCATTGATACAGCAGATATGCTATGATAGCGCATTCTCTCAAAATACAATCACTTAGCGACATGATGTTGAGTCTTGTGTTGCAGCAGAATGCGCAATCATAGCGCATTCGCTCATAGTGTAAACGTTATTCTTATGCCCATGCATCTTCAGCAATCCGGGCCGCAGTCAGCAAGGCAGTAACAAACAGCGGTTTCCTCCGGACACGCGGTGAACAGCTTGCGCGCAGCCAATGGTCAATGATAGCGCATTCGTTCATAAATCGATCCCGTAACGACGTAATATCGTGTCCTCTGATAGATAAGATACCTTATGATAGCGCATTCGCTAAAAAAACAATCACCTAACGACGTAATGTTGAGTCTTGTGCTGCAGAAGAATGTGCAATGAAAGCGCATTCGCTCATAACGCAATCCCGTAACGAAGTGACGTCGAGTCCTGTGTTACAGCAGATACGCTATGATAGCATATTCGCTCATAATACAATCACCTATCGTCGTAATGTTGAGACTTGTGTTCCAGTAGAATGGGCAATGATAGCGCATTCGCTCATACTACGATCCCGTAACGACGTAATGGCGAGTCCTCTGATACAGCAGATACGCTATGATAGCGCATTCGCTCTTAATACAATCACTTATCGACGTAATGTTGAGTTTTGTATTGTTGCAGAATGGGCAATGATAGCGCATTCGCTCATATTTTGATCCTCTAACGACGTCATGTCGTGTTTTTTTTATTAAGCAGTTACGTTATTATAGACCATTCGATCATAATACAATCACCTATCGTCGTAATGTTGAGACTTGTGTTCCAGTAGAATGGGCAATGATAGCGCATTCGCTCATACTACGATCCCGTAACAACGTAATTTTAAGTCCTGTGATACAGCAGATAGGCTATGATAGCGCATTCGCTCGAATTACAATCACTTAACGACGTGATGTTGAGTCTTGTGTTGAAGCAGAATGCGCAATCATAGCGCATACGCTCATAATGTTAACGCTATTCTGATGCCCGTGCATCTTCAGCAATCCGAGTCGCGGTCAGCAAGGCATTAACAAACAGCGGTTTCCCCCGGACACGTGGTAAACAGCTTGCGCGAAGCCAATGAGACTGACAAAAGTATCGCTGATGCACTCGTGTGAGCGACCGTTGCAGCAGGTATTGCACTGATATCGTATTCGTTCACAATACAATCCCGTTACGAAGAAATGTCGTGTCCTAAGTTAAAGCAGAAACGCAATGAAAGCGCATTCGCTCATAATACAATCACTTAACGACGTAATGTTGAGTATTGTGTTGCAGTAGATTTGGCAATGATAGCCCATTCGTTCATAATATGATCCCGTAACGACGTAATATCGAGTCCTCTGACACAGCAGATACGCTTTGATAGGGCATTCGCTCAATATACAATGTTCCCACATACCTAGTAAGTGTCACCCCGTATCTAGTAAGTGCCTTCATCTACCTTGTATGTTTCCCCACATACCTAGTAAATGTCTTCCTTTATCTAGTAAGTGTCCCCCACATACCTAGTAAGTGTCTCGATACCTATGAGGTTTCCCCCGTACCTAGTAATCGTCCCCACATATCTAGAAAGTGTCATCCTGTATCTTGTAAGTGTACCCACAAAACCTAGTAAGTGTCACCATGTACCTTGTAAGTGTCCCAACATACCTAGTAAGTGTAACACATACCTAGTAAGTGACATCCCGTACCTAGTAAGTGTCCTCACATATCTAGTAAGGGTCACCCCGTACCTAGCTAGTGTTACCTCGTACCAAGTGAGTGTCACCCGTACCTAGTTAGTGTCCCCACATACCTTGTTAATGTCACACCGTACTTAGTTAGTGTCGCCCCGTACCTAGTTAGTGTCAACCCGTACCTACCAAGTGTCCCAACATACCTTGTAAGTGTCNGGTGGACGACCCATCTCCAACTTAGATTCGCTGATGACATGGACATCATGGGTGAAACCAGCAATGAACTTCAAGATCTCTCCAACAGACTCTATGAAAGAGCAGGAGCAAACGGGATGGAGGTCAGCTAGGAGAAGTCCAAGATCATGGTAAACAGCAAGCCCAACACCAGTGCAGACATCACCATGAACGGCGAGAAGCTAGAAGAAGTTACCAGCATAACTACATGGGCGCAACCATGTCCAAGGATGGTATCAGGTCCAAATAATAATTGCCATGGCGACCGCAGCGATGGCCAAACTAAGCAGGTTGTGGACAAGCAGTTCCACCAGCTTCCCCTCCAAGTACAGGCTCTGCAAGTCCCTCGTAGTCTCTATCCCACTCTACGGCTTCGAAACATTGACGCTTCACGCGGACAAAGAGCGCATGATACAGGCATTTAAACATAAATGTCCCCGAAAACTGCTCCGCATCTCATACACGGAGCACAAGACCAACGAGTACGTCCGGAACATGACTGCAACACTTGTTGGTCCACAACCGCCCCTACTGGCGACCGTCAAACGACGAAAGCTGGCTTGGTTTGGACACGTCACCAGGCACGACTCTCTGTGAAAGACTTTTCCCAGGAAACGCTAGAGGGAGGTCGACGTCGAGGCCGTCAGATAAAAAACTGAATGGACAATGTTAAAGAGTGGACCCTTTCCATGGATGAATTACTCTCAGCAGCACACAACAGACCTGACGAGAGAAGGATTTCTGTTTCGTTTTCCCTCATTTCCCCTCCCCTACGGCCAAACCTGTCAAGGAATTGATGACAATGATGATGTCGCAGTTGCGTTATGGATTAATACGCATTTCAAACGTTATCGTGCTTATTGGTTTTGATCGTCGAGAAAGAAACCAGACTGTTTGATTTGAACGACAGTCCGAAAAAAACGAGGCAATGCTAATGAGTGTAAATTTGCGTCAGCTCATTCACGAATTGAAACTGAGCAAAATATGTTTTTAACTAAAGATTCAATTATTAGGGACTCGTTTTAAACACCGAGATTTAAGTACACATTAACAATCGTAATAACAGGATGGAGACAGATCAACAAAATACAACGGTTGCAATACGTTTGAAGTAGTGAAACGGATCTAGAAAACCTATGACATATTTATACATAGTTTTTTCTGTCTTACCAAGTTTACATCGAAATAAGAGGGATAACGTATACACGGTTAATACATTTATTAATTCTGAACAATTTGATGTAATGTTTTAACGCATCTTTTGATTTTGTTAAATGTATGATATAAAAAGTCTTAATTGTATAACTACTGTTTAAACCGAATAATCAATACATTTTATACATACACACATTTCTAAATAAAACATAATTTGAGTGTACATAACAAAATTACTGCTTAATAATCATTCATGTTTAAACTTGTGTATGCCCATGACAAACTGTGTTTTGCAGTATAGCCATGTATGCATTCGAGTTTTAGTTCTAACTTGACAAAAGACGAAATAACCTTAGTAACACATCTCCCAACAGTGTATAAAATTATTTTCTACAAATATGTTTTCCAAGTTGTTTACGAACGAAATATAGCCTGTAGCAAAAAATGGTGTTTTATGTAAATACGAATATTACTCCAACCAACAGAAAACATTATACTGATATAAGCTTTTAAATAACATTTATTTTTCCTTTTATGAAGCATGTCTCTTGTAAAACCTATACAAACAGTCATAACACTTATGCTACGAACACAAGTTTACTGAAGTATAATATGATTTGAATTTGACACAATACAAACACACGAAAGAAATTCACAAGAAAATTATAAGATTAAAACTGAGGCCATTGCATTGAAACCGTCAAATCGAATAATGTGTGGTTTAACCATGATTTAAGGAGATCTAAACCTCCCAATTCACTAGTTGTTATTAAACGAGTGGTTAAACGCACTCTTTTAAAGAAATAACATCAACGGAAGGTGTTTCGATTTTATAAAATAAACATTATTTCCATGAAGTTGCTGTGACTGTTTCCACCTAATAAATAGCAACAATACGCACCAAAACACATGACACAAACACATCCCATTGCAAAACCAATAATACAAATATATTTCATTCGAAGAAATAAACTTTACTTTTGAAAACCATTAATATTGATCATTATTAATCACTTGCTTACCTTTCTTATGCTCACTAATTATATTTTAAATATGTACATTTAAAGTACAACACCCCAGGCATAACATGTTATTTTCTAGTCACGGACTAATTAACTGGAAAACTAATCGCGCCACATTAAAATACCAATGATAACATTTATATTTCTGTATCGAAAACTTCAAATGACATTGTATAAGATAAATACATATATATAATATTTATTTAAAAATTTGGGACTGGTTAGAATTGCTAGCGGCAAAAATGGCTGAAGTAGAAATACTTGGGGTGATGGCAGTGAAAGATGAGATGGTCGGTTGATTTAACGGGGATTAGTTAATTTTCAGGTTATGCGGTAATAGTGGCCGCATAAAGTGTATCGTGTTCTGAGAAAACTGGGCATAATGCTTGTGCGTAAATTGGCATCCCAGATTAGCCTGTGCAGTCCGCACAGGCTTATCAGGGACGACAATTTCCGCTTTTATGAAATCTTTCGTTAAAATAATGTCTCTTCTTAGCGAAAATCCAGTTAAGGCGGAAAGTGTCGTCCCGGATTATCCTGTGCGGACTTTACAGGCTAATCTGAGACGACACTTTACGCACATGCATTATGCCCAGTTTTCTCAGAAAACGACACAAATGTGACTTTGGTGGTCGCTGTGTGGCTGTTAGTGTAGTGGCGGGGATGCTTGTTGTAGCCCAGTGGTACTGGCTGTGGAAATGGAGCTGGTGTAATGCTGTTTGTGGAATAGCTGTGCAATAGTTGCTCATTATTCTGACCGTTAACCAAAGCCCATGAATAGAATTTAACACATATTAAATCACTTATGCACCTTTTTCCCATACTACTAAGACGATGTTCTCTGATTTTGCATTAGACAAAACGGAAACTTGCTAATATACATAGAAACTCGATAATCATAAAGATTTTAATAGTAAAACAAAGACATATACATTTCTGAACATATAATGGAATCAAAATATTACTTTTACCCTAGTAAGTTATTGCCCAACTCTCTTTCTTTGATACCATTTTACCATAATATTATTCAATTACACATAGGATTTATACCAGCGTTTTCATACTACTGTATCGTTGTTTCTTTCATATCATCTCAACTTGGGAAATAATATTTCTCGAGGCCATACATTTACGTTCATCCGGTAAATGTATATTATGAGTTCAAATCAATCGATCAACTTAAATAATACCTACTTCCTTATTTTGCTACGCCTCTACACGTGTACGTAAGACTTTCTATATCAGTAACACTGAGTGCAACACTGTCGTTTTTCATTCTCGCCCTGAGAGCCAGACCATTGACGAACCTCATTTCGCCAGTGCTATAATGGAGTTGTTAGACCGGCCATACTTTTCGCTTTTTTGTGTATTATTTGCACTAGGGCACGATGTGTTTTCAAATTCGGAACCAAGGAATGCGTTGCGAGACTCGCGTCCAGCCTTCGGTAAGTAATTCAAATTATACTCGTTTTTTAATTTGAATTTTTTTTTGACTCTATAAGATGGCTACATTTGCGTTATATGTATTTTAAATGATCACTGACCGATTATAAATTCGTAAAATATAAATAGCGGTTTATGAAATATTTAAACAAATAATCGAATGTTATTTTTTAGTTTTTAATTGCTTTATATATCTAAATGTGAATTAAATTCGTTAATGGCGTAATTCCTTCGCGGAATTGCATTATAGCAAATCAATCACTGATAATGACACTATAAATCTATAAAAGTATAAATTACGATGTCTTGTTTGTGTTGTTGATGGCATTGTTTTTGTTTTTAATTATCAATCAAGTCATTTGATCATCGCTATGTTTTAAATTTATGGCAATATTCTCAACTTAATAAAAAATAACACACATATAAAACAGTTATGTTACTCCCTGACTTTTAAAATATGCGGATATTAAATCTTTAGCATTGAATACAATGCTCTTAATGTTATTTAAATTTAACAATAATAAACCGACAACTATGTCTTTAGTCAGAATTTTGTCATTGTTACAACATTGTAAGCTTTCTTAGAAATACCGAAAACCTAAACATACAACATGTTCAACAGTAATTTTCACTGGAAATTGCCTTTTAGTAGCGGCCTCATTTGTATTGACATTATTAATGTTATTTTAAATCAGTTCAACAAAATTGCTCTCTATATAATTAGTTGTAATTGCGACAGTCTTAATTTATATTTTAACACTGAACTGAAATATTTTTGTTGAGTTCTTTTTTTATATAAATCAACAATGCCATTTGTCGACCACCTGTTTCAAATAGTGTGGAATACATCATCTGAAAATCTTTCATACAATCGTTTAATTGCACATTAAGGCGTTTGGTGGTTTTTATTCTCTTGCAATTGTTGTTTTTTGTCTTCTTTCTGAAAAATATATTTACGTTTAACATTTAATTTTTTATAAGTGTTGCAGAAAAAAGTATAACAGCAGAAAGGAGTCGAAAATTATGTTCTCCTCACCTCTGGTGCTGTAAAACAAAATCAGAAATTTCAATATAAAACAGCAAGGCAATACGTGACAGTAGAAAAATGGAGTACATTGCAAATAATTGCTGAAGCAATAACCCGTCTAATTCAATCATTTACTTGAGTCGTTACCAGTGGCATATGTTTATGAAAACATGTGTCGATGGTAGAACTATTTCAGTGATGAAGGGCGAACAACAATTGTATTGTTTTCTGATTCATAACTTCGTTTAAATGATTTACAGATGTTTGGCGTGGTTTATGATTCGAATTAAGATATTATTCATAAAACCGAAACTACTGGAGAATACATTTCACCTGTTTATCTCGCTAGTTAGAAAAGAAGTGTTACCTTATTGAAGAGTATATCATATGCAAGGTTTAATCAACATTCATTTTTTTTTTAATTAATTTGAAAAAGGTAACACCGTGCTTTATTGAATCATATTAGATCCTCTGCAGGAAAAATACATAACGTATCGTAAAATGACATTCGAAGTTTTAAATATGTTTTTTTTGCATACATTTTTATATATTTGGTAAATTTTTGATGTGTTTTACTGTTTGGCAACAGGTTCCTTGCCATTAATAAAAGACCGCATTGTATAATAGAGGTTTTCTGTCCCGCTGATGTAGATGTAGTTTCACTGTATCTGAAACATAAATAACATAAAACAAATACGCCCCTCACGATTGCACACTCAACATCAAATGCACAATGACAATGTGTGCGAGTGTAAACAGATAAGTATAGTGTGTGCACGCAAACGTTTTGGACAAACTTATAACTGCGTCTCCCGTCAGTAAATTCCATCTAATAAATGTTGAAGTTGTTATTTGAAATGTCTTGCATCTGAAACAGCAAGCGTCGCGCAGTCGTGTTACAAATGCTTCTTTTGGCTGGTTGTATTGCATCACGGAAGAGATATATATCTTTCAACCGAATACATGAAGCACCGAAACCTGAACGGTGGATACTGTTTAACACCTATTTTATGTGCAGAAAGACCACCATAAGCCATCGTGCCGTTATAAAGACTCATACCGTAATGATATAAAAAGTTTTCTTTATACGCTTAAAACCATAACTCTTTTGTCGAAATAGTAAAATGGTCAGATATAACCATTGTTTATAAGGTTCGACCTATGTAATGTCACTCTATTGGTAACCGTTAAACGTTTCTGAACGCTTACCGGGTTAAAACAACGTTTGGAACACCCGTTTATCTGAAACAAGAAATGTCTTTAAAAGACAGTCGACGTTGAAATTTAATTTAGATGGTATGCTCTTTTTAAAGTACAAACGGAACAATTTAATCGTATATCTAATACATGCATTTCCTTATGAAACAGAAGAAGCTTGTGCTGGAATATTCATCATCTTTTTTGTCTCTTTTTATAAGGTATTTTGTTATGTTGTATTCGTAAGGCAATGGTCGTTTTGTTTCAGATTTATCACTCCCACATTCTAGTATAAGAAAACTGTTGATGTAACTGCGAGCCTGCTGCTTACATTTTGGTGTCATAATTTTATTCGCAACTTTGTCTATGATTAGTAATTGGGGCGTATGTGCCTGATAATTATTCTGTACAACGTTCCTAACAATATATATACCGAGGCATGGTCATATTTGACTTCTTGTATTGTTTCTTTAAAACGCCGTTGTATAGTTTTGTTTCATTAAATTCAGACTTGAGACGTCATTTTCTCGATGTTCATGTTTGACTATGAAAATAACTGATGTTATAACTCACCTGGAATACCTTACCCATCATAATTATGACTTACCCATTAATACAACGTTTGTCCTTAGTGTATCCTAGCAAATGAAACACTTTTTGTAAAATCTTCAGAAGCTCTTAAGTGTTTAATTCTCTAACACGAAGCTTTTTTCAAGTTTAATGTCCTACAAATATAACTGTAAAAAAGCATTTTAGATAATACAGATATAACCGCTTAAATTTCATATCTTGAATAATTTACGGAGGACAATCCCCTTCCAGTTTGCTTTGTTGCTAATTGC
This sequence comes from Dreissena rostriformis, assembly GCA_007657795.1. Classification (NCBI taxonomy): domain Eukaryota; kingdom Metazoa; phylum Mollusca; class Bivalvia; order Myida; family Dreissenidae; genus Dreissena; species Dreissena rostriformis. The sequence continues at coordinate 14,272 of VMBQ01008460.1, forward strand.
GTAGGATTTCGACACTTTCATTATCGTTCATTTACATGACACAATTATTGACACAGTGTCATATATAACATGTATAACTAAAAAAGAACATCATTGTCAGATTGAATTGGAATGTGTACTTTATAATAGTTAATTGAACGTTGCTATAATTGTAATAAATTAATAAAGCAAAACATGCACTGATTAACTGATTATAACATTTGAACATGACGTTTGTACTTGTCCTTACTAACAAAGCGCATCATTTTCATCATTTGCGCCCTGACTTAAAATTCGTAAAACAAAAAATGCACCGGTGCGCCCTTGCATTAAATTGAGTAAGCCACCAGAAGCATTTGTGAGTATATAGACATAACATAATAAATAGCATTCTTTTGTGTAATGGGTAATACGTGTGTTGAGTGAACACGTGTATGTTTTTTTACATCTACCACAATAAGTATATTTTAAAAAAGAAGGCATTTTCAAGAGTATTAGTAAGGATAACAAAGATCTAAATCAAAGAAGGTAAGCGTGATAAAGTTAATGAAAGTATATGAGTGAACTATTTTGTTTTATATGCAATGTTAATATTTTCATGTAACTCTTAGGTTTTTTCCTATATATCAAATACTTAATTGATAATCAAGTCACAAGTTCAAGTTTCCATTCCTTAATTACTTATTAGAAAACCAGTGTTCATTCACATTAATATATCATTACTATTCAAAGATGTATTCTCGGCTCCTGTCTTCACTCGTCCTAAAATAACAAAACAGTATACATTAAAATACTAATATTAATATCATTTATCTCCTGAAATATATAAATATTCAAGAAGAGCACATATGTCAATATATAGAAGAGCACATATGTCAATATATTAAAACAATCATAATTCCATTCAATCATCAATATGACCTTGTATGCGAAACCCATTGTTTTAGCATAAAATAATGGTTTTCAAAAAGGTCAAGAAACACATATATACAATATAAAAATACCTTTTTAGCAACCATACAGAATATGAAAATGACAGTTGATTACTTACAGAGTATGTGGTACTCTCGACTTCGTTCCAACTCTTTCCAACTTTCTCTCCTTTAGAAATCATGTCATTAAGCGTCCTGTTAACTCTCTCAACTTGACCATTATATAGGGGTTATACGTTGAAGTAGTAATTTTGCCTATAGAGTATAACTTACAAATGTAGTCCATCACCTGATTGCAGTATTCTGTACCATTATCCGATCTTATCTGATATGGGAAGCTAAATCTAGGGATGATTTCGTCTAGAAAAAGGTGTGCTACTATTTCTGCTTGCTTATTCTTGACTGGAAATGATTCTACCCATTTAGTGTTTGCATCAACAAATGTAATAAGGTACCTATTTCCTGCCAAAGTTTCCTTAAATTGCCCCGAAGTGTCTACGGACCAAGTTATACCGCTTGAATGAGATACTGTAGTTTCTTGAATTGGAATTTTGTTATTGGATTTGGTTCTTTCCTGACAAGTAACGCATGAACGAATATACATATCTCTAGTTCTGCGATCCTTTTTTGGACCTGCGGGTCTTCAGACTGTGCTTTCTTTATGTCGATTCTGTCATCGATATACACTGGCGGTGTAATTTTCTGAGTTTCACTGTCTACGGTTACGTAAGAATCTTTACTTGGATTAATTAAATTTAAATTTACAGCTTTTACCTCAATTTCTTGTCCTCGGAGTCCCTTAATCTCGTGTCCGGTTCTTTTGCAACATATGCTTGTTTTCCAATGTCAAAATGTTGAGGTAATTCATGCTCACTTACCTCTGGTAATGTCCCATCATGTCTGCATCGTGATAACATATCTGCAACCGTATTTTTACATCCAGAGATATATTTTATGTCTACGTTGTAGCCAGAAATTGCAAGTGCATATGACTGTAACTTTTTTATTTGTCAAATTTGCGGTTAATAAATACATTAGAGGTCGGTAATCTACGAAACACGTAACGGGTGCGTCTTGTACGTATATTTGTAGTTTGTCAAGAGCGTATTTTAGAGCAAACGCCTCTTTTTCTATAACTGAGTATTTTTGTCTTGTATCGCTTTATTTGTGGGATAAAAAGTAAATTGGTCGTTCATTAGGTATTCCGGGAATAATGCTTTCTTCTTCGTCACATTCTTGGCATAAAACAGCCCCATATGCAATCATTTGATGCGTCCGTATTAAGTCTGAAACCTTTGGTACGATCAGGGAAACCTAATAAAGGAATGCTTGTCAGTCGTTCTTTTAACGTGTCAAATGCGCTTTGACATTCGGGCGTCCAATTAAAACGTGCATATTTCTTTGTAAGAGCAATCAATGGTGCCGCTATTTGAGAAACATTTGGTCTTATTCGTCTATAAAATCCGCACATACCAACAAATGATCGGATGTCTTTAACTGATTGCGGTGGAGGAACAATTTTAATTGCTTTGACCTTTTCTGGGTCCGGTTTATACCCATCTTTGTCAAATAGATAAATTCGTTTCTTCTTCGAGAAAGCTCCATTTCGAGAGTTTTAATTTTAGAGTATACTGTCTTAATCTATCAAATACAGCTTGAATGTGGGTCATGTGACTATTGACGTCAGTGCTAAACACGATAATATCATCAAGGTATGGAATTGCAAAAGATTCACAGCCCCTCAAAACTGTGTCCATAAGTCTTTGAAATATTGATGGTGATATTTTTGCTCCGAAAGTGTTACACGAAATCGGTAAAGTCCTAGCCCTGCACAAGTAAAAGCTAGTTTTTCGCTATCGGTATAGAGGTATTGACATATTGGGGGCCACTTAAACCAAAGGCGGCCCCCAATATGTCAATAGTGGCTCCATGTTTTTGCAATACAATCAACTCAAGCATCTGATCCAACATGGGAACCTTTTCCGAAAACTGAGCCACTACCCGGTCCGAGACCAAGGTATTCTCAGCCGCCTTGGGTTTAAGTGGCCAGGTGGTCCCTATGGCACAAGAAAGAGGCTTAGGAAAGCGAACGTATATGCTTCGAGGTTCACTAGGGCGAGTTGTTGTGGAGACGGTGAGCGATTTCCGATTTATTCAGGAATGGCTCATGCACGGAACTGATCCACCTGGTAATTTATGTTCTTTGACGAGTTAAAAAGATTGCAGATTTAATGTGAATCGCGACCGACTGAATAATGACCGAGTGTAAATTTGTAAATTGGATCATTTCCCTGCATGGGTGGGCGCGAGAAAGAGAGTTGTGGTGTTATGGCTGATTGGCAAGATAAGCCCTTATACATTGTACTGTACGTGTAGGGGTATTGACGAGGGCTCTTTTATGATTGCCTGAAACGGGTTTATTTGTCTCGCGCATGCTAACGGTGTAATGGTAGGGGCTGGGACAATGGCGTCGACTCAAGTGGCAGGGTCGATGCCAGAGCCATGTAAGAATACGGTGACTTGAGCAATGTGATGGAGAATCATAATAGGATGCCACCATTTGTGGCGTGCTTGTAGTACTGTGATATGCGGTCGGTTGTCTGACCGGCATTCTCTGAGGTTTTGCAAGATACGGTCAGTTGTAAGGCCGACATTGTTTGAGGTTTTGCAATATACGGTCAGATGCTGGAACTGTGTATTACGCGAGTTGGGGATCGAACCGTAGGAGGGTATCACCATTTGGGGGGCCCTGTAACTAGTGCGAGATGCGGTCAATTTTATTGCCGTTATTGTTCGAGGTTAAGCTTGATGCGGCCGGTGTGGCTGACATTAACTGATGTTGTGCGGTCCATTTTATGGCCGACATTGTTCGAGGTTGTACTATAAGCGGCCGGTGTGGCTGACATTTACTGAGGTTGTGCGGTCAATTTTATGGCCGACATTGTTCAAGGTTGAGCCAGATGCAGCCAGTGGTAGGGCCGGCACTGATTAGGGTTTGGGCGTAGTGGCACGCATAGGGTGGGACTTGGATGGGATCCTGTGGGTCTTAAGGGTCACTAAATTAATTAATATGATTAAGGAGTAAGGTCAAATAATGAAACAGGTGACAGGATCCCGCACTGTGGTCTATGTTGTTTGGGGAAATGTGTGCAAAAGGTTAACTATGAGTCTAAATCTAGTCAAATGGCCCAATATATGATGTTAAGTGATTTAAATTGGGTCTATTCTGTAGTGAGGGGACTGGTTAACCACTTTAATGCGTGCCAGGGATGTTTCAAGAAGATAAATGGAATTCTGCCTGACCCATGCTTATTTATGAGTAACAGGTCAAAAGAGGGCTGGGTGATGAACAAGGTGTTACCCTTTTTGTACACTCAGCGTTACAATATAAAGAAGTGAAGCACAGGTACCAATGTACATTATGTACGTCCACTTGACATGAACGACCTGGGCTAGCGGTTAATTGTTGGTCATTATGATATTAATAGATTTGACCGATAGCGAGAAAGAAGGCGAAAATATTTATTACAAAAAAAGTGATGGACTTATTTACAATCAGTTAACAATCGTTTTTTATGATTATTGCTTTCTGCCAAAGTGACGAAAGACACTGCTTGCCTGTGGGTTGTTGGTCACGTTTCTAGACAGGTGTTCAACCTGTATAAAATGAGGTATCTCTAACCCTAAATAAGCCATTCTATCGAGAAAACACACGGATTAATATCCCTATCTTGGCCCCACGGGATTTGTGTGACGGACATACTCATTGGACGGATTATATTTGTGATTGGAGTATCTTGTTTTTATCTTGTTTCAATTATTTAACAAGACTTATATACATAATTCTATACGATCATTTAACCAAAAATAAAAGTTAATATATTATAAAAAAGGACTTGTTGCCTTCTTTTGCAAACGTTTGAAACTGAGCCACTACCCGGTCCGAGACCAAGGTATTCTCAGCCGCCTTGGGTTTAAGTGGCCAGGTGGTCCCTATGGCACAAGAAAGAGGCTTAGGAAAGCGAACGTATATGCTTCGAGGTTCACTAGGGCGAGTTGTTGTGGAGACGGTGAGCGATTTCCGATTTATTCAGGAATGGCTCATGCACGGAACTGATCCACCTGGTAATTTATGTTCTTTGACGAATTAAAAAGATTGCAGATTTAATGTGAATCGCGACCGACTGAATAATGACCGAGTGTAAATTTGTAAATTGGATCATTTCCCTGCATGGGTGGGCGCGAGAAAGAGAGTTGTGGTGTTATGGCTGATTGGCAAGATAAGCCCTTATACATTGTACTGTACGTGTAGGGGTATTGACGAGGGCTCTTTTATGATTGCCTGAAACGGGTTTATTTGTCTCGCGCATGCTAACGGTGTAATGGTAGGGGCTCGGACAATGGCGTCGACTCAAGTGGCAGGGTCGATGCCAGAGCCATGTTAGAATACGGTGACTTGAGCAATGTGATGGAGAATCATAATAGGATGCCACCATTTGGGGCGTGCTTGTAGTAGTGTGATATGCGGTCGGTTGTCTGACCGGCATTCTCTGAGGTTGTGCAAGATACGGTCAGTTGTAAGGCCGACATTGTCTGAGGTTTTGCAATATACGGTCAGATGCTTATATTTGTGATTGGAGTATCTTGTTTTTATCTTGTTTCAATTATTTAACAAGACTTATATACAGAATTCTATACGATCATTTAACCAAAAATAAAAGTTTATATATTATAAAAAAGGACTTGTTGCCTTCTTTTGCGAACGTTTGAATAGTTAAACGAATCAGGAACTTATAAGTCAAAACAAAAATTACACAACGCGACTTAAACGAACCGTAGAACACTTTGAAATACACGAAGAATATACATAAACAACAACAAAGTGCCACATGTGTATTTATTTTTAGCGCCTGATGCCAGGATATTTAAACGTTTGCAGGCAACTACGACGCCAGAAAAGGGACGAAAAGCAGTAACCAATTACTTTGCAGAAACACTATTTTAACGACATTAAAAACATTAATCGAGACTCTTTTAGTAGCAACGACAACAGCATCAGCAACGACAGCGACGACGGCAGCAGCAGAAAACAATCAAGACAACGATGGCGACGACGACAGCAGCAGCAGAAAACAACCACGACGACGGCAGCGACGACTTCACGCTAGCTGGAGTCAGGTCAGAACCTTTTGTATATCTCAGTTCCTAGACCTGGTTGCCAAAGTGTTAAGAACTCATATTTTAGGTTCAGCTGGTTAATGCCCACATTTTAGGTTGCGCTGTTTAGTATCTACATTTTAGGATAACGAAAAAGGTTACGTTGTTTTTTGAGGGAATAAAATAAAAAAATGGCCAGCGAACCAACACCATTTCAAGTGTTAGCCGAGAGCTTGTTAAATTTACCGGAAATGTTAGCTTCACAGGCTTCGTTAAGCCAATTATCGGAATTTTCAGGAAAATCGAGTGAATACCGAAATTGGATACTCGAGCTAGAAAGACATTTCATGATCTATAGGTGCGAGGAAGACAGAAAAGTCAGAATAATGTTTCAGACAACAACAGGGCCGGTATGTGAGTTCGTCAAGCGATATATATCCACTAATCCGGTTGTAAAGTACGCTCATTTAAAAGCAGAGATAAAAATAAGATATGGGGAAATAAGCGATCCTCAGCACGCTCTAAGGTTGTTACGAAATATCAAACAGCAAGGGGGCGAAAATGTCGCGACGTATGCGGAACGAGCCTTAGGGCTTGCACGCGCCGCATGCGAGAGAGATCCACCGGAATCAGATCCCATTCAACGCGTATTAATTGGTCACTTTACAGATGGTTTGATCAGCTATGCAATACGCATAAAAAATATTAGGAATAATCCAAATACCTTAACAGAGGCTGTCAGTTTAGCGCTTCGGGAACAAAATTTTCTAAAAAGGGTAGATTAACGTGAAAACCCAGTAGACTCTTCGTTTCGTAGGGACCGTGGTGAGCCAATGGAAATAAATCATGCGCGTCCGACGCGCAAGTGTTTTAAATGTGGTAAGAAAAACCACATTGCTAAACATTGTAGGACGGTAAACGCAGTTAATTACCAGCAGGGTCAGACATTTGATGATGGTAAATGTACTTGTATGAATTGTCTTTCGCCTAACCACTTTATAAGGGATTGTCCAAGGCCAATGACAATTACCGGGTCTCTATCCCAACTTTTTCATAAGCAAACCCAACAAGCGAGACATTTAAACAGGCAACGTCCTTTCGACGCAGGCCAACCGAAGGGAACAAATTAGGAGCCACACAGTTGAAAACGCCAGAAGATCCTACCTCGTGCTTCATAAAATTAGGAACTGTAAAAGTTAGGGGATTAATAGACACGGGTAGTGATATAACTATTTTAAGTGAAAATATATTTAAACAAATTTTTCCGCGTAAAAATACGCGTAAATACGCACTTAATATTCAATCTGTGAGCGGCGACAGTCTTAAAGTTTGAGGTTTATCAACACTTTCATTTACAATAGGAAGACAGAAACGGGTACACGATTTCATTATTGTAAAGAACATTAATCGAAACTGCATAATAGGAAGAGATCTTTTAAACAGATTTAGCGAATGAATTTACTTTGATTTAAAAAGAATTCGAATTAATAACGAAATGATCCCAATTAAAAGCGATATACACATAGCGTCGCTGGTACGAACGTGTAAATCAATAACGATACAATCGCACACAACGCTTGTCACAAACGGAAAGATCAAAAACCGCAACTCTACGCTTGAAGATGAATATAGTTTATTACCGACCGCAGACTGCATAGATAATGAACCAGGTTTTCAATTAAAAGATACGATATTGACCGTGTCGAATAGCTACAAAATTCCGATTTGTGTTGTCAACAACACCGGGCGAACAATAAGGTTATAAAAAGATTATAATATCGGAAAACAAGATAGATCAGTTGAAGTAAACACCGTTACATCTTCTAACGATAAACAGTTTAAGGCAAACGATGAACGGTAAAGTTTAATTGCAATCCGAAATTTAAGCACTTAATTCAGCCGATATTGGAAAAGAATACCGATTTGTTTGCGCAGACAGATAAAGATTTAACTCCGACTTCTGCTATTAAAGCGACTATCGATATAGGCGACCATAAACCTATTAAGTTAAGACCTTATCCTACACCGATTAAACATAGGGAAATAATAAGAAATACGATAAAGGAAATGCTTGAAGCAGGAATTATTGAGCAATCGAACTCAGCCTGGTCTTTTCCCGTGGTTCTGGTAAAAAGATCAGATGGGAGTATTCGTTTTTGTGTGGAATTTAGACAACTAAACAAAATAATAAAAGATGATACCTGGCCTTTACCTCGTATAGACGAAATCTTACAACTTTTAGGAGGGTGCAGCTTTTTCACAAAACTAGACATGAAATGAGGTTTTTGGCAAATACCTGTTGACGAGAAATCTCGCGAAAAACTAGCTTTTACTTGTGCAGGGCTAGGACTTTACCGATTTCGTGTAACACTTTTGGAGCAAAAATATCACCATCAATATTTCAAAGACTTATGGACACAGTTTTGAGGGGCTGTGAATCTTTTGCAATTCCATACCTTGATGATATTATCGTGTTTAGCACTGACGTCAATAGTCACATGACCCACATTCAAGCTGTATTTGATAGATTAAGACAGTATACTCTAAAATTAAAACTCTCGAAATGGAGCTTTCTCGAAGAAGAAACGAATTTATCTATTTGACAAAGATGGGTATAAACCGGACCCAGAAAAGGTCAAAGCAATTAAAATTGTTCCTCCACCGCAATCAGTTAAAGACATCCGATCATTTGTTGGTATGTGCGGATTTTATAGACGAATAATACCAAATGTTTCTCAAATAGCGGCACCATTGATTGCTCTTACAAAGAAATATGCACGTTTTAATTGGACGCCCGAATGTCAAAGCGCATTTGACACGTTAAAAGAACGACTGACAAGCATTCCTTTATTAGGTTTCCCTGATCGTACCAAAGGTTTCAGACTTAATACGGACGCATCAAATGATTGCATATGGGGCTGTTTTATGCCAAGAATGTGACGAAGAAGAAAGCATTATTCCCGGAATACCTAATGAACGACCAATTTACTTTTTATCCCACAAATAAAGCGCTACAAGACAAAAATACTCAGTTATAGAAAAAGAGGCGTTTGCTCTAAAATACGCTCTTGACAAACTACAAATATACGTACAAGACGCACCCGTTACGTGTTTCGTAGATTACCGACCTCTAATGTATTTATTAACCGCAAATTTGACAAATAAAAAAGTTACAGTCATATGCACTTGCAATTTCTGGCTACAACGTAGACATAAAATATATCTCTGGATGTAAAAATACGGTTGCAGATATGTTATCACGATGCAGACATGATGGGACATTACCAGAGGTAAGTGAGCATGAATTACCTCAACATTTTGACATTGGAAAACAAGCATATGTTGCAAAAGAACCGGACACGAGATTAAGGGACTCCGAGGACAAGAAATTGAGGTAAAAGCTGTAAATTTAAATTTAATTAATCCAAGTAAAGATTCTTACGTAACCGTAGACAGTGAAACTCAGAAAATTACACCGCCAGTGTATATCGATGACAGAATCGACATAAAGAAAGCACAGTCTGAAGACCCGCAGGTCCAAAAAAGGGATCGCAGAACTAGAGATATGTATATTCGTTCATGCGTTACTTGTCAGGAAAGAACCAAATCCAATAACAAAATTCCAATTCAAGAAACTACAGTATCTCATTCAAGCGGTATAACTTGGTCCGTAGACACTTCGGGGCAATTTAAGGAAACTTTGGCAGGAAATAGGTACCTTATTACATTTGTTGATGCAAACACTAAATGGGTAGAATCATTTCCAGTCAAGAATAAGCAAGCAGAAATAGTAGCACACCTTTTTCTATACGAAATCATCCCTAGATTTAGCTTCCCATATCAGATAAGATCGGATAATGGTACAGAATACTGCAATCAGGTGATGGACTACATTTGTAAGTTATACTCTATAGGCAAAATTACTACTTCAACGTATAACCCCCAGGCTAATGGTCAAGTTGAGAGATTTAACAGGACGCTTAATGACATGATTTCTAAAGGAGAGAAAGTTGGAAAGAGTTGGAACGAAGTCGAGAGTACCACATACTCTGTAAGTAATCAACTGTCATTTTCATATTCTGTATGGTTGTTAAAAAGGTATTTTAATATTGTATATATGTGTTTCTTGACCTTATTGAAAACCATTCTTTTATGCTAAAACAATGGGTTTCGCATACAAGGTCATATTGAAGATTGAATGGCATTATGATTGTTTTAATATATTGACATATGTGCTCTTCTATATATTGACATATGTGCTCTTCTTGAATATTTATATATTTCAGGAGATAAATGATATTAATATTATTATTATAATGTATAATGTTTTGTTATTTTAGGACGAGTGAAGACAGGAGCCGAGAATACATCTTTGAATTATAAAGATATATAAATGTGAATGAACACTGGTTTTCTAATAAGTAATAAAGGAATAGAAACTTGAACTCGTGACTTGATTATCAATTAAGTATTTGATATATAGGAACAAACCTAAGAGTTACATGAAAATATTAACATTGCATATAAAACAAAATAGTTCACTCATATACTTTCATTAACTTTATCACGCTTACCTTCTTTGATTTAGATCTATGTTATCCTTACTAATACTCTTGAAAATGCCTTCTTTTTTAAAATATACTTATTGTGGTAGATGGCAGTATTGGGTATATGTATTTTTCCACGTTTAAATGCCCTGTCTTTTTGCGCGTATGTGACGTTCGGAAAAATAATCTAGCTTACATGCTATGAGTTAACATATTTTGTTACCGTTTCTGTTGTAAAATACAAAATGTATACTGGTGCAATCATTGGTAAAAGCATTGTTATAATTGTATTAAAGTCATTCGCAATTGCCACAGAAACATTTTATTTTGCTTGATCTCGTACCATTACGACTCTTACTTATATACATATATATAATTCTACATTTTTTATATAACATTTTTAACACTTAATTTCAAATAATTGTTGAATAAATTAATATATCATGCAAAATGTAATAGAGTATAAAGTAAAGTTAATCATTTCGTTTTATTGTATTCAAAGTTTTTTAAGGTATATACTCTTGTTATTAAATCATATTAATTATAATTCTGATTTTAATCATTATATAGATTTTAATATAAGACTATATTTTTTATGAAACGACGGTAATAATAGCAAGTAATATCTTTTTTTAAATGATGATCTTCGTATATCCTGATTTTTATATTCAGTACATGCACGCGTATATTCAAACTACATACTTGTGTATACGCAGATTTAACTGATATTACTTCGGATCCTATTTTTGTGTTATCACATGGCATATTAGGTATGTAGCAAAAGTATATTTCTTAACGACTGAAATATATGGTATTTAGGTATTTCATCTAGACGCAGTTTTCAATCACACTTTTATGAGTTTGTTTTTCAGCGCGTTTTCTAAATGAAAAGTCAACCCACAATTATTGCGTTACACGTGGTTAATTTTAAATGAACACAACAATTTAGCTATAAATGACATCATTCATTTTGGCAGTGAATCCAATTTGTCCAGTACACTAGGCAGGTGCCCGGGTATTGAGCTGACAAGATAAAGATCACCACAGCAGGTTCCTTATACACAGTGAAGACTTCCGCTGTTTTAGTATTGTATTTGTAATTTACCTAATTGCGTCGACGATATGGTTCAAATTACTTATGCAAAGTATGGTGTCACAAATTTGCGTTTCTGTCACTTGGATAGTTCGCCTGAAAATTTTGACTTCTCGCGTAGTATATGCATTAAATATATATCGCGCATTATAAACGATACGCCGGAACAAACAATGAAGATCTTAGTTTAGTTAAAATCTATTTATTTTAGCTCGATAACATCGAAAGCATAAGGCTTATTGAAATGATGTCGAATCCGTTTCCTGGTACTAAGAACCAGTACTTGGTGTCTTTGGGGGAGATCGAAAGAACGCTCCCACAGTGGGTATCGAACCCGTGACCTCCCGGTCGCTAGGCGGACTGCGTTTTTGGTAACCTACACATTGGGTTCTGTATGTAAATTTGGCGCTTAAGTGAGAGAGTGTTTGCATATGCCGATTCAAAATCGTCGATTCCATTTTACATTTAAGGGCTTTTAGCAAATATGTCGGATTTTTCAATTTCGTTAAGATGCGTATTGCAGAAAAGCAGAATATCGAGCTTAACATCGCTAGTTATCATGGAGATACTGTTCATTAACATAGTGCGTATTTAGTTACAATAAGGACATATGAACCGTAAGTGGTAATTAGATGCAATATCTCCACATGAACGTAGTTATATTATAATAATTAAAACATTAATACTAATACTTATTATTATATGAATAATAGTAATAATAGTAATAATATAAAAAATAATAATTATAATAATAATTATTATAATAATAATATGAATACTATATATGAAACAAATGCATTTGTTTAATATGTAACTCAGCAAACAAGAATTGTGTTTGCATTTTTATTCAGATTTAACTCTTCTTTTTCCTTCTGTGTTCATAGTGTCTGTATTTTCTAACGTTATTTATATGGTTTGCGTTTTCATTATAATATGTTCCTAATTATTACCTAATTTCATAATTATTATCATCCATGTCGTTACACTTTTGTATTGTGCATTTGACTACAAAGCAATTTTATGCTTAAGAGCTTAAACATGTTGATGTTTTTTTCTCGCATACGATATGTTAATAGAAGAAAAACTCAGACGCAAAGAAGTCACATAGCGTCGTGAAATAAACACGGAAATAATAACTCATATTAACGTCAGCAACTAGTTTGTGTTTGTTTAAAATGTAGTATTTGTTAAACAACAAACATAATTATTTATTTTACATATTTAAGAATTGACAAACGTGCCATTGTATATAAACACTAAGAAATACTTGTCATTTCCACACAAAAACGAATCATTACACCCGTATTATATTACAAACGGAATTGTAAACATTTGCTCTTTTTAAATCTGATCAATGCTTAAGTAATTATTAAGATGCATCTAATGAAAGGCAAAGAAATCACACCGCGCTGTGAAATAAGCAAGGAAATTATAATTCACATTAATTTTAGCAAACAATTTTTGTTTGTTTATCGTGTATTACTTGTAGCACAAAACACGATATAATTATGTATTTGCAAATTAACAAACTAATGATTCATTTTTGAATATTCACTAATTAAATAAAGCCAAGATGTCGTAAGCGCAAAATACTTAATATTTCGTTAAGAAGATTTAATTTAAGATTCAAAATAATAAGTAATAATTGACGTTAATGTTTAACTCATATTTCGTTTCTGTTGTTCATATACATATGGTGCTTGTTATCTGCTATGTTATCTGCGCATATGTAGATTTTGTATATTGCATTAACCTTAAAGCGGCCAGGCGCTGATATCTGCGCCTGGCCGCGAGATAGAAAAAATCTTTGTGAATTAATTTTATGCAAATCTCCTGTATAAAACTAGTAATTGTAAACTATAAAGAGAATCAATAAACTAACAATTGTCATCATCCTATTCATCATTGGCATTTTGATTAAAAAGTAGCGTCAGCTGCCCCGCTTTGATATTTGGGTTTCATTTGCACGGCTTCCTGGATCTGAAAAAACGCATTTGTCACATTTAAAAAAATGTTCATCCAAAATTGGCAAGTGTGCGTGAACTATGTTTGTAATGATGTTGTCATTGAATATCACACGTTTGTATTGAACCAACCATCAATAACCCATAATAAAATTAAAGAGAACGTATTATTATTCTGAGTAATGGGCTTAATTGTTAATAAACGTATACCTTTTTTTTGAGATCTTACACATTTTATAGAAAAGTCTGGCCTTTTTATATTACATTTTTTGCTATTCGCGTCTATCTTTTTAAATGACAGAAACTAATAAAAAGCGTGGTACGAACGAAAATTATATTTGTAGATCTAGCTAATTACTTTGTTTACCTCATCGTTACTATTTAAAAAGTTCACTTGGGATGAACCATATATTTTTTTCATTGCGTCTAATCCCCGCCAAGTAGAAAACTCGCTTCCGACAAAACAGTTTCATAATTATATGCATTAACATTTCATGAACATTTTTAATAAAGATTATTATTTCTTTGCATTAAACGATGGTTGATTTGTATCATCTAATAAATGACCTGACCCCACATTATTCCCCTTCTCCACCCCCACCCAAAAAGAAATTCTTTGTTTTTGAAACATGGTNAACAAAATGGGCTGTCAAAATGATGAAAGGTAAATTCTGATAATAAACACCAATAAAATTTGTTATCTTTATTTTTTATTGTGCTATTACTATTTAAGAAATAATCTCGACGTGTAAGCTTTGTTTATTGCAGTAATAACCAACGGTTTGGAGTACCGATGCGCAGTAATTAAACCACGAGGGCATAGCCCGAGTGGTTTGATAACACGCATCGGAACGACAAACCGTTGGTTATTACCGCAACAACCAACGCTTACACATCGATTATTTTGATTCTAACATGATTCTATTAATAATTTATCCACGATTTAAAGGTTATAAATGAGAATTATATTGACCTAACTTCCTCCACTTTTTCGTGAAAACGTGACGTCACCACAACAATGAAAATCAAATGACGTCGACTTTATTCATAAACAGTGCGCGGACAATCAAATATTTAGTATTTAATTGCATTCTGTGGTAGAATACAAAAATATCTGTTAACAAATCCCTATATATATTTAACATATAGCAATCTTATTTGTTGTAGATTGGATGCTTGAAGCAGGCTATCCTAGTACAGATTTTGAAAAGATGGATGTGAAAGAACTTGATGAAACACTTCAGAAATTTTATGCATCAGTTCAAGCCAAGGAGGGACGTGATTATTCAAAGTCAGCCCTGATTTCAATTCGAGCTGGTATCAATCGCCATTTGATTGTACCACCTGTGGCCAGACAAATAAACCTCATGAAGGATAGGGATTTTATGTTATCAAATCAAGTTTTGACAGGGCTAATTAAAAGTTTGAAAAGAGAAGGCAAAGATAAAAGCTCGCACAAGGAACCACTCAGTGAAGAAGACATTGCAAAACTTTATAGCAGTGGTGTGTTTTCAGATAAAACCCCAGAGACACTCCAGAACAAGGTAATCTTCGACATTATAACACAATTTGGTAGAAGGGGACAGGAAGGTCTTACGGATCTGAGAAAAGATTCTTTCGTGGTAAAAAAAGATGGAAAAGGTAGATGATATCTGTGCATGGCATACAATGAGGCAGATAAGACACATCATGGTGTTGATGGGAAAGAAAAAGCAAAACAACCGCGTCTTTATGAAAATCAGGGACCATTCTGCCCTCTCAAATCCTTTGAAAAGTACATTTCAAAGTTAAATTCCAACTGCAATAGATTGTTCCAACGACCGAATCATAGGGCTACAGAGGAAGATGCGACATGGTATTACGACAGACCAGTCGGAGTGAACACCTTGGGAAAATTCATGTCAAAATTGTCTGAAAAGGCAAATCTCAGCAAAAGGTATACGAATCACTGCTTGCGGGCCTTTGTATCATCTCATCTGCACAAGATGGGGTACTCCGACCAAGCAATTATGTCCGTTACGGGACATCGCAACTCGGCGAGCCTTGCATCATATATCAAGCCGGATGATGATGAACGCCACAATGTGAGCACTGCACTACATTTGGCAGGACATGATAACAGTAACCGATGCCATAGTCAAAAGGTACTTACCAAAGTTGCTATTCACGTTAATCCATCCAATCATCCCTTCGCGATCACACAAAGCGATGCCCAAGTTCAACAACCAATGGACATTACTTTGTCATCTAATTCTCTTTCACAGAGTCGTACACTGCAGATGTTCACTGAAAACATTTCATCTAGCACTATCAACCTGAACATTTACAACTATGGCAAGTGAACGTGACAGACACAGTCAATTATACAGAATTACTGCATATTATAAACGTTCGTTAGTTCAATAGTTGTTTGAATTTGAAACAAGTAAATTCATCATACCTCAGTTGTTTTTAAGTTTACGCACATCGATAGATCCTCAAGGTTCATTATTTCCTGCTGTTTACAAAATGGTTCCTTGACCTTGTTTATTTTATTATTATGTTGTTGTTGTTATTTTAGATGGCATTCTGTTTTATCGCTAAAAATATTGTTTTTTTTTATTCTAAAATTGAATTGCACATAAAAAATAAATTTATAATGGAGTTTAATTTGACTACACGCTATAAAAACTGTTTATTAAAATTAAAAAATATTTTGTTTTCAGTTTTACTGGGAGTAAAATGTAACAGCCGAACGGTCACATGTTATTTTGTTTACATGTGTCTACTGGACAAAAATAAGTGCCGTACAGTAAAACATTTTTTCGCGGTGGAAAAGTCGTAGAATCGAAATAATCGACGGGTAACCGTTGGTTATTGCGGTAATAACCAACGGTATGTCGTTCCAATGCTTGTTATCAAACCACTCGGGCTACGCCCTCGTGATTTAATTCCTACGCATCGGAACTCCATACCGTTGGTTATTACCGCAATAACCAACGGTTACCCGTCGATTATTTCTTAAGCATGCGTACTTTTTCGCAGCCTTTGTGCAAACATCCAGTTAATACAACTTTAACGAATATAATGGTTTAAGTTATTAATGTAAGGTGTAACGCAGTGAAAGTTACACTTTGTGTATTGACATTAGTGTAAATCACTGCTTTGTTGGGATGCTGTTGTTGTGGTTTTTATTTCACATTAAGGCGTTTGGTGTTTT
Source organism: Dreissena rostriformis (assembly GCA_007657795.1). Classification (NCBI taxonomy): domain Eukaryota; kingdom Metazoa; phylum Mollusca; class Bivalvia; order Myida; family Dreissenidae; genus Dreissena; species Dreissena rostriformis. Next base: position 31,143 of record VMBQ01008460.1, read on the forward strand.
TTTGTCTTCTTTCTGAAAAATATATTTACGTTAAACATCTTATTTTTACGAGGTTTGCGGTTCTGCATCGCTTGTTGTTTGTTGTTTTTATTGTCTTTATTGTTATAATTGCTGTTTTGGAAGCTGTACTGAGTACACATCTGATACATTTTAAAGCCAGCTCAATAATTCGTTTGCTTTTTAAAGACCAGTGCCGAACACCCAAACGCCAACAGTTATCGAACCCACTTACCAATTCAAATGCCAGAGAGCTGAGAACTCCATTTGAAATCACTACACATTGGCAATTTGAGAGTACTTGTCTCAGTTGCTATTTTGTTTTGCAAAATAAGTTGCTCTCTCCCATCCTGTTCCACATTTTCTTTGAGAAGATAATGCAGTGGACTCTCCATGATCACCACATCTCTATCTCCATCGGTGGACGACCCATCTCCAACTTAGATTCGCTGATGACATGGACATCATGGGTGAAACCAGCAATGAACTTCAAGATCTCTCCAACAGACTCTATGAAAGAGCAGGAGCAAACGGGATGGAGGTCAGCTAGGAGAAGTCCAAGATCATGGTAAACAGCAAGCCCAACACCAGTGCAGACATCACCATGAACGGCGAGAAGCTAGAAGAAGTTACCAGCATAACTACATGGGCGCAACCATGTCCAAGGATGGTATCAGGTCCAAATAATAATTGCCATGGCGACCGCAGCGATGGCCAAACTAAGCAGGTTGTGGACAAGCAGTTCCACCAGCTTCCCCTCCAAGTACAGGCTCTGCAAGTCCCTCGTAGTCTCTATCCCACTCTACGGCTTCGAAACATTGACGCTTCACGCGGACAAAGAGCGCATGATACAGGCATTTAAACATAAATGTCCCCGAAAACTGCTCCGCATCTCATACACGGAGCACAAGACCAACGAGTACGTCCGGAACATGACTGCAACACTTGTTGGTCCACAACCGCCCCTACTGGCGACCGTCAAACGACGAAAGCTGGCTTGGTTTGGACACGTCACCAGGCACGACTCTCTGTGAAAGACTTTTCCCAGGAAACGCTAGAGGGAGGTCGACGTCGAGGCCGTCAGATAAAAAACTGAATGGACAATGTTAAAGAGTGGACCCTTTCCATGGATGAATTACTCTCAGCAGCACACAACAGACCTGACGAGAGAAGGATTTCTGTTTCGTTTTCCCTCATTTCCCCTCCCCTACGGCCAAACCTGTCAAGGAATTGATGACAATGATGATGTCGCAGTTGCGTTATGGATTAATACGCATTTCAAACGTTATCGTGCTTATTGGTTTTGATCGTCGAGAAAGAAACCAGACTGTTTGATTTGAACGACAGTCCGAAAAAAACGAGGCAATGCTAATGAGTGTAAATTTGCGTCAGCTCATTCACGAATTGAAACTGAGCAAAATATGTTTTTAACTAAAGATTCAATTATTAGGGACTCGTTTTAAACACCGAGATTTAAGTACACATTAACAATCGTAATAACAGGATGGAGACAGATCAACAAAATACAACGGTTGCAATACGTTTGAAGTAGTGAAACGGATCTAGAAAACCTATGACATATTTATACATAGTTTTTTCTGTCTTACCAAGTTTACATCGAAATAAGAGGGATAACGTATACACGGTTAATACACTTATTAATTCTGAACAATTTGATGTAATGTTTTAACGCATCTTTTGATTTTGTTAAATGTATGATATAAAAAGTCTTAATTGTATAACTACTGTTTAAACCGAATAATCAATACATTTTATACATACACACATTTCTAAATAAAACATAATTTGAGTGTACATAACAAAATTACTGCTTAATAATCATTCATGTTTAAACTTGTGTATGCCCATGACAAACTGTGTTTTGCAGTATAGCCATGTATGCATTCGAGTTTTAGTTCTAACTTGACAAAAGACGAAATAACCTTAGTAACACATCTCCCAACAGTGTATAAAATTATTTTCTACAAATATGTTTTCCAAGTTGTTTACGAACGAAATATAGCCTGTAGCAAAAAATGGTGTTTTATGTAAATACGAATATTACTCCAACCAACAGAAAACATTATACTGATATAAGCTTTTAAATAACATTTATTTTTCCTTTTATGAAGCATGTCTCTTGTAAAACCTATACAAACAGTCATAACACTTATGCTACAAACACAAGTTTACTGAAGTATAATATGACTTGAATTTGACACAATACAAACACACGAAAGAAATTCACAAGAAAATTATAAGATTAAAACTGAGGCCATTGCATTGAAACCGTCAAATCGAATAATGTGTGGTTTAACCATNGGGAAAGAGTTGAATGAATCAATGAGAGACATATCTAAAGAAGTAGACGATTTGGTAGATCGTTTCATAAAACAGATTGAAGAGGCTAAACGTCAATGTCTGACTAGGGCAGATGCTTTAAAGTGTGAAGAGGTTGAACGACTTAACGACATGCATGCTATCAATACAAAAGTAAAGGCAGAAATCGATGAACTATTATCAATCTTCTCTTCTATTTCAAAACAAGGTACATACCAGCAATTGTATATATTTTCAAAACTGGTTAAAGAGAAATGTAAAAAGATCGGATCTGACATAAAGGAACAACGAATAACTCAAGTCTCAACAAAAATGACATTTTCTTACCCGAGAGAACTATTGTCTCTTCTTGAAATGGGGAACAATTTCATTAAAGTGAATTTGGAACGAACAGGTATCATTTTTAAATTCATCTTTAGTCGACCTTCATAACTTAAATTAATATAGCTTTGTATGGAAGTTAATACATTGGTCCGTTTTCGTTTAGCACATTGTGTATATACAATCATAACATTAAATATTGTATAAAACCTAAATAATAAAAATAATACATTATTATTTATAGTTCGTGTAGGAACGAAGTCTAATATTGTGTGAATCATCCCTAAAAAAGGTATCACACTAGAATGTGTGTTGTATATTAATTTTGTTGTTATTGATTTATAAATGTTTTAATTTGTAATACGATTGAAAAGCGGCCATAGATGATTAAATTGCCTTATAACTCGACACCCTGTATAATAACACACTTCATGAGTATCGAGCATTACCAAAAAATCACGATTATGTAGGAGATGTGCAGTGATTTGTACTTAGGCATAATATTGAATGATTAACGTTGTGGTTTCAATTGTTTGTGTGTATTCTTCGATATTAAGATTTTGAATTCGTTCAAATAACAGACAAAACGTACATTTTACATTGAGGAAAATTTTTGCTTCATACTTTACAAGCTGCGATTCAGTCGAATGGTGTTTAATGGATAGTTAAGGACTCAGAGTCTCATTTCAACGTATAGAACATGAATTAACCAGTAAACAAGTATACCTCGAATAGCATATGCCTTTATTATTGAAACATATAAGCAGTTTTAAATTTGCACCAAAAAATATGTTTACAGTGCGAGTTTTATGGAACACTGATTCAGCCGTTACCGAATAAACCTCATCTTTAAAGGACAACCTGTGTCAAGTTGCAGGGGCTGTCTCCAGACATCTCCAAATAGGTCATAGCTCAGTAGATATTACCCCGCAATAACATTTTGGTATTGCAATTTATCTCATTGTCATCAACATTATTAATGCCTTAATTTTGCGGGAAATTCATATCTCTTCGTCATAACTAATATTTGTTCTGCAGTTACTTATAATAATAAGTTTTAACTTAAACTAACTGATGACAACACATTAAACAAGAGTGAGTTTATCAAATTCTGAGTACAAATAAATAGTATACACAGAAAGTTGCACAACAAACTGTTTGTTCATATCCGGAAATAATGGGTAAGTAAAACAAATCTAAGATTTCTTTGAAACTCATTACAAAATTTATTTGAACAATTATACAATCTATTTTGTATAAATTTGGCAATGATTTTGCATTGGCTACATTTATGCTATTGCAACCTTTTCTTGCTTGCTCCAAACAAGATGAATAGTTTTCAATAAATAACTTTAAAGGCCCTATAAAGGTGACGATCCGTAACTATTTACCGATTTTTAAATATTGTTTTCATATTTTATTTATAAAGATTATCAAACAACAATATATATAATACATAATATATATATGCTATTGGACATTACCATAAAAATACAATACAATACAACTTGTTTTGAGCTCAAAATACAGTGTCCCCCAAGTCAATTGTGTTTACAAACATTCAGTTTATTTACATCGCTGTTTACTCGGGGAAGTGAAAGTGAAAGTGACTCAGGTCACCAAAAATATATCGTTGATTTTCAACGTTTTCCGGTATCACTCACAAAGTAGGCCTCTTCTTAATGGTTAAAACGTTTGTAGTGATCTAAAAAGTTACTTTCTGCTGGTAAAAGGTTGTTTAAAAAAGAATTAAAATTGAATTTTCTTTCGGCTCTTTTTAGCATACGTCACCGCTTTTAGGCTACACACCACGTTAGTTTCAAAGTTGTAAACATAACTTCCAATTATGAAACGGGTATATCTTTCATAATTCTTGACAACGTTGCACCTAAGCTGTGTTATTAGCTAGATTTGTCACCTTTATATGGCCTTTAAGAAATGAATGTAAGATAATGAGTATACAGACTAGATACTTTAACCATGATTCGGCATCTTAGCCTTTTCATTTTGAGAACACTGTTGGAAAATAAAGGTAAACCAATTACTTAGCCATAAAGTTACCCTTTATTAGAATTGTATATACTTAAACTCATGTAAAGGTTCCCAATCTAATATGACATGTTTTTAACGTTTGCTATTCTCTTCAAATTATTTTGTTAACACATGTGTATAATATAACATAACTATTAGACAAGAATAAAGTATCGAATGAGTTTTAGTTAAATACGAGAAATTTTCTAATCAAGTGCGTTTACTATGTTCATATATACATTTCATCATTAAAAAAAAAAGCTATCTCAGTGAAATTAGTATCTACTGGTGAGTAATTAATAACACATTTAAACATAATTATCGAGATGATCATTCTAATTCAGCCAAAGAAACAGAAATTACTTCTTCAGATTGTTTTGGAGTAACAAGAAACTATCCGATAGTGTAACTTTAAATATGGTTAAGTTTAAAAAAAAAATCTCATGTAATTTTTCATTGCAAAGCTGGCAATTTTTCGACAGTTTCAATTGTTATAGAACATTTGAAAACTACATTTGAGTCAAAATGTATTTTGAGACAACCCCAAAATTCTTGAGAATGTGGGTCACGTGAACATACCTCACTGTCCAATTCCTTTTATATACGATACGCTTCAATTTAGTGTTTGTGTATCAATACTTTATTAAAGGGGACATTATTCTAACATTTCACATAAAAAACAGTACAATTATATCATGAAGTATGTAAACTTCACTAACAAATATTTTGGCTTCACTCCTCTCGTACCAAAATCAGTGCGTACTTCCCGTCATATTGTTTCGATTAAAACAAAAACAATTGTAACCTTCAATCAAGCATCAACAAATGATAAATCGTTAACAAAATGATTGCCTTTTTAGATAAAATTTGCAGAAAACTATAAAATATAATATGAATAAAATAATTTGCCTTTGAACAAGGGGAGCTGTTGTGGTCAGTCCTACGTTGTGCACCATGTTCCGTCAACTTGTAGATTGCTACTTTTATCAATCTTGATGAAACTATTCAGAAATATAATCTCGATAAGAACAAGACAAAGTTCGAATTTTGATCAAGTAGGGTCAAATAGTAGATCACTGGGTAAAATCTTAGAAAAGTCTTGTTTCCCCCTCTAGACATCACATTTATGATTCATTATTGAGACATTTGGTCCGAAATGCTGAGTTTGACAATATCTAGGCCTATTCCGAACTTGCTAAATTACGCTATTTTTCGTTTTCGCTCTTATAAGCAATAAATCGGTACGCAAGCAAAGTTATTCCAACCACTTAACAGACGATAAAAAGGCGAGGCCTCAATAATCTTTTTGAAATATTAAATACATGTAGTACGCAGTCTGATTGCGCCATAACGGCGAAAGAGCGAAAGACTTAAAATCTACGTAATTGTTACAAAAAGTACAAAATATAAAAGGGTAAATAGTTAATTAATAAATTTATTTATTTTGTATTCATTCTCCCAATCTATTCATTTGTATTTTTTTTTCACTTTATTCATTTTTGTCGAGCCCGCTTGCGGAAACTCGATATAACAGTCACAGTATTCGAGAGAATGTGCGTGCATACATGTCTGTCGGGACTGTAACTACATCATCCACCATGCACTTCGAAAATAATTTATTTCATATGTTCGTCATGTGGAGACAGTGTGTAACGTATACCAACCGTCTGTCTACCTCTTTTTTCCCCTGTCACACTTAAAGGTCAATGGTTGATGTTTGCCATACAACATTTCATCCTGACTGTAAATTCATCGTTCATCATGCAATTTTTAAGTAATTAACTACACATGTTCACCATGAGGAAACTTCATCGTCCAAGCTCACATAGAGGTCAAACATTTTATCTGAGCACATTATACAGCTTTTCCATTCAGAAACTTCGTCATTAACAATGCTATTTTCTAACACCTTACTATCAATGTTTACCATGTTCAGATGGCTTGTCGCTTAAACAAATTGCCTGCTACTCAATGGTCAAGTTCAAACAGTAAACATATTTTGCCACAAAATTGCAACGTGCACTGGGCAAAGGCCAATGTTACCTTTAGGTTAAATGTCAGGCATGTGCATGGTTCATCTTGTTGAATAATGACGTTATAAATAATTGGTCTTTTACGAGAAACATATACCAAATACAGTGTTAAAAATGATGATGATGATGATGATGATTGATTGATTGATTGATTTTTATTCAGGTTTAAAACACATAATATACAAGTTATCATTCAAAATTACGCAACAATTTTAACAAAAGCATTTGTGAGATTGCTGCTGATCAAAACCTATG
>VMBQ01008461.1:0-30845 GCA_007657795.1 Dreissena rostriformis
ATGTAAGACATATATCATTTGCAAAAGTAGTATAACTAACTTATGCTGGTTGAAATACAATAAAAGGGAGGTAACTCAAACACAGTTCAATGAATACAATTTATTTTCTTCGGACGGAATTGGAATAAAACAAGTACTAAAGAAATAATCAACATATCAAAACAAATCACAGATATGCTCAAAATATCTGACCAGCAGACATCGTGAATGTGCAGCAACAACACAAACTGCCGTTAAAATTCATTATATAATAATTTATAATAATTATTATTATAGGTGTGGATTGCAAATAAATTGTTCATAGCATCTCGTATAATATGACAGCTTAAAAACGCTCATATAAAATTTCATTTCATATATAAAAAGTGAGCTGCTAAGCTAAGTGATTTATAAAATGCTAAAAAATAACATATACATAAGCACATGTCGGTAAGCTTCCGTACGTCTTTCACAACAAGCATAGATCAAGTCACTTATGATTCTTCTGTAATTTTAACAGGCGAACTTGCTTCCGGTGCGTTCCGGAAATGCACGTGAAGATCGTGGTAGTCATGGTGCTCACCTTCGTGGACCAGGACAGACTTAGGGACGCCCGTCTCGTGCGATCCTTCGCTCACTATCAAGGACGTTGCAACAGGTACTTGGGAATTATCGCTTAAAATTGTTCTGTCGTCTGCATTAGCCGCGCGCGGAAAAACAGGCAGATACAGAAGTTCGTGAGGGGTGCGCACGCTTATGCTGGCATTAATATCATCTGCTACGGATTCTTGGATGTTCAGGGACAAGTCACTCTGGCGCCTCTTCTTCTTCCTTTTCTTCTTTCTTGACTTCCTGTCTGGCAAAAAACTAAATATTAATAACTAACCTGTACATAAACACTTAAAATAAATAAAGCAATGTTTTGTTTTTCTGTAATAAATATATCGTATACGCCTAAAGGTTATGCATTTTAAGTTATGTTGACGTATTTGCAAATCATATTGTCATCTCAAAATACATAACATTTGCTACGTTTGCCAGTTAAATTCTCCAGTGTGAAGTAGCTAATAAAACTGACGCCCTTATAAAACAGTAGAAAAGTAAATTCCATCATAAATAACAGTAACACAAAAAAAAAACAAAGTTAATGACGTGCAATTAACAAGTAAGTAGAATGAAACGAGTTAATATGGGAATCGTTTTATAAACAATACTTAAGTTATTAGGCGGTGTAGTACGGTAATTACATGTATTGTGTATTTAATTATTAACTCTTTTTATGTCTCTAGCATTTAGCACAATTATTTTGAGAAGAAATACAATCCTAATTAGATTATAAACACTTTGGATACATATACATTAAATAAGATCAGAAAATGTGAAGGAACAATTGATTGACTGGATAAATGAATTAACGGTTGAACATTATTGAACAAGTAATTGAATGGTCTATTATAAGTTAGGTTATTTTTTTCTGCATTTTGGTAACACAGTTTAAAAAACATTGATTGGATAGCATGTGTTGCTGAGGGGAAAATATATAAAAAGAATAAACAAGCTAAACAGACGGAACATTTGTATCTCCATTCCCCATACGGATTATGGCCACATCAAGTACGAAATTCGTGATTTGTTTGCAATGGTATTTTATACAAATAATTACAACATTTATTACGAAATTCGTGTATGTTAAGAAATGTTATTTGATATGGATAGTCATATGTGGCGTGTTCTGAGAAAACTGGGCAAAATGCGTGTGCGTAAAGTGTCATCCCAGATTAGCNTGATTCTATCACTGCTAGGTGACAATATGATTCTATCACTGCTAGGTGACAATATGATCCTTTCACTGCTAGGTGACAATATGATCCTACCACTGCTAGGTGACAATATGATCCTACCATTGCTAGGTGGCAATATGATCCTACTACTGCTAGGTGCCAATATGATCCTATCACTGCCAGGTGACAATATGATCCTATCACTGCTATGTGACAATATGATCCTTCCACTGCTAAGTGACAATATGATCCTACCACTGCTAGGTGACAATATGATCCTACCACTGCTAGGTGACAAGATGATCCTATCACTGCTAGGTGACAATATGATCCTATCACTGCTAGGTGACAAGATGATCCTATCACTGCTAGGTGACACTATGATCCTACTACTGCTAGGTGACAATAGAATACTATCACTGCCAGGTGACAATATCATCCTATCACTGCTAGGTGACACTATGATCCTATTACTGCTAGGTGACAATATGATCCTATCACTGCTAGGTGACAATATGATGCTATCACTGCTAGGTGCCAATATGATCCTACCACTGCTATGTGACAATATGATCCTATCACTGCTATGTGACAATATGATCCTATCACTGATAGGTGACAATATGATTCTATCACTGCTAGGTGGCAATATGATCATACCACTGCTAGGTGACAATATGATCCTACCACTGCTAGGTGACAACATGATCCTATCACTGCTATGTGACAATATGATCCTATCACTGATAGGTGACAATATGATTATATCACTGCTAGGTGACAATATGATCCTATCACTGCTAGGTGACAATATGATCCTACCACTGCTAGTTGACAATATGATCCTACCTCTGCTAGGTGACAATATGATCATACCATTGCTAGGTGACAATATGATCATATTATTGCTAGGTGACAATATGATCATACCACTGCTAGGTGACAATATGATCATACCATTGCTAGGTGACAATATGATCATATCACTGCTAGGTGACAATAGGATCCTACTACTGCTAGGTGACAATATGATCCTACCATTGCTAGGTGACAATATGAACCTACCACTGCTAGGTGACAACATGATCCTATCACTGCTATGTGACAATATGATCCTATCACTGATAGGTGACAATATGATTCTATCACTGCTAGGTGACAATATGATCCTACCATTGCTAGGTGACAATATGATCCTATCACTTATAGGTGACAATATGATCCTATCACTGCTTGGTGACAATATGATCCTATCACTGCTAGGTGACACTATGATCCTATCAGTGCTAGGTGACAATATGATCTTATCAGTGCTAGGTGACAATATGATCCTTTCAGTGCTAGGTGACAATATGATCCTATCAGTACAAGGTGACAATATGATCATATCAGTGCTAGGTGACAATATGATCCTATCAGTGCTAGGTGACAATATGATCCTATCAGTGCTAGGTGACAATATGATCCTTTTGATAGGTCACAATATGATCCTATCAGTGCTAGGTGACAATATGATCCTATCAGTGCTAGGTGACAATATGATCCTATCACTGCTAGGTGACAATATGATCCTATCACTGCTAGGTGACAATATGATCCTATCACTGCTAGGTGACAATATGATCCTATCACTGCTAGGTGACAATATGATCCTATCACTGCTAGGTGACAATATGATCCTATCACTGCTAGGTGACAATATGATCCTATCACTGCTAGGTGACAATATGATCCTATCACTGCTAGGTGACAATATGATCCTATCACTGCTAGGTGACAATATGATCCTATCACTGCTAGGTGACAATATGATCCTATCACTGCTAGGTGACAATATGATCCTATCACTGCTAGGTGACAATATGATCCTATCACTGCTAGGTGACAATATGATCCTATCACTGCTAGGTGACAATATGATCCTATCACTGCTAGGTGACAATATGATCCTATCACTGCTAGGTGACAATATGATCCTATCACTGCTAGGTGACAATATGATCCTATCACTGCTAGGTGACAATATGATCCTATCACTGCTAGGTGACAATATGATCCTATCACTGCTAGGTGACAATATGATCCTATCACTGCTAGGTGACAATATGATCCTATCACTGCTAGGTGACAATATGATCCTATCACTGCTAGGTGACAATATGATCCTATCACTGCTAGGTGACAATATGATCCTATCACTGCTAGGTGACAATATGATCCTATCACTGCTAGGTGACAATATGATCCTATCACTGCTAGGTGACAATATGATCCTATCACTGCTAGGTGACAATATGATCCTATCACTGCTAGGTGACAATATGATCCTATCACTGCTAGGTGACAATATGATCCTATCACTGCTAGGTGACAATATGATCCTATCACTGCTAGGTGACAATATGATCCTATCACTGCTAGGTGACAATATGATCCTATCACTGCTAGGTGACAATATGATCCTATCACTGCTAGGTGACAATATGATCCTATCACTGCTAGGTGACAATATGATCCTATCACTGCTAGGTGACAATATGATCCTATCACTGCTAGGTGACAATATGATCCTATCACTGCTAGGTGACAATATGATCCTATCACTGCTAGGTGACAATATGATCCTATCACTGCTAGGTGACAATATGATCCTATCACTGCTAGGTGACAATATGATCCTATCACTGCTAGGTGACAATATGATCCTATCACTGCTAGGTGACAATATGATCCTATCACTGCTAGGTGACAATATGATCCTATCACTGCTAGGTGACAATATGATCCTATCACTGCTAGGTGACAATATGATCCTATCACTGCTAGGTGACAATATGATCCTATCACTGCTAGGTGACAATATGATCCTATCACTGCTAGGTGACAATATGATCCTATCACTGCTAGGTGACAATATGATCCTATCACTGCTAGGTGACAATATGATCCTATCACTGCTAGGTGACAATATGATCCTATCACTGCTAGGTGACAATATGATCCTATCACTGCTAGGTGACAATATGATCCTATCACTGCTAGGTGACAATATGATCCTATCACTGCTAGGTGACAATATGATCCTATCACTGCTAGGTGACAATATGATCCTATCACTGCTAGGTGACAATATGATCCTATCACTGCTAGGTGACAATATGATCCTATCACTGCTAGGTGACAATATGATCCTATCACTGCTAGGTGACAATATGATCCTATCACTGCTAGGTGACAATATGATCCTATCACTGCTAGGTGACAATATGATCCTATCACTGCTAGGTGACAATATGATCCTATCACTGCTAGGTGACAATATGATCCTATCACTGCTAGGTGACAATATGATCCTATCACTGCTAGGTGACAATATGATCCTATCACTGCTAGGTGACAATATGATCCTATCACTGCTAGGTGACAATATGATCCTATCACTGCTAGGTGACAATATGATCCTATCACTGCTAGGTGACAATATGATCCTATCACTGCTAGGTGACAATATGATCCTATCACTGCTAGGTGACAATATGATCCTATCACTGCTAGGTGACAATATGATCCTATCACTGCTAGGTGACAATATGATCCTATCACTGCTAGGTGACAATATGATCCTATCACTGCTAGGTGACAATATGATCCTATCACTGCTAGGTGACAATATGATCCTATCACTGCTAGGTGACAATATGATCCTATCACTGCTAGGTGACAATATGATCCTATCACTGCTAGGTGACAATATGATCCTATCACTGCTAGGTGACAATATGATCCTATCACTGCTAGGTGACAATATGATCCTATCACTGCTAGGTGACAATATGATCCTATCACTGCTAGGTGACAATATGATCCTATCACTGCTAGGTGACAATATGATCCTATCACTGCTAGGTGACAATATGATCCTATCACTGCTAGGTGACAATATGATCCTATCACTGCTAGGTGACAATATGATCCTATCACTGCTAGGTGACAATATGATCCTATCACTGCTAGGTGACAATATGATCCTATCACTGCTAGGTGACAATATGATCCTATCACTGCTAGGTGACAATATGATCCTATCACTGCTAGGTGACAATATGATCCTATCACTGCTAGGTGACAATATGATCCTATCACTGCTAGGTGACAATATGATCCTATCACTGCTAGGTGACAATATGATCCTATCACTGCTAGGTGACAATATGATCCTATCACTGCTAGGTGACAATATGATCCTATCACTGCTAGGTGACAATATGATCCTATCACTGCTAGGTGACAATATGATCCTATCACTGCTAGGTGACAATATGATCCTATCACTGCTAGGTGACAATATGATCCTATCACTGCTAGGTGACAATATGATCCTATCACTGCTAGGTGACAATATGATCCTATCACTGCTAGGTGACAATATGATCCTATCACTGCTAGGTGACAATATGATCCTATCACTGCTAGGTGACAATATGATCCTATCACTGCTAGGTGACAATATGATCCTATCACTGCTAGGTGACAATATGATCCTATCACTGCTAGGTGACAATATGATCCTATCACTGCTAGGTGACAATATGATCCTATCACTGCTAGGTGACAATATGATCCTATCACTGCTAGGTGACAATATGATCCTATCACTGCTAGGTGACAATATGATCCTATCACTGCTAGGTGACAATATGATCCTATCACTGCTAGGTGACAATATGATCCTATCACTGCTAGGTGACAATATGATCCTATCACTGCTAGGTGACAATATGATCCTATCACTGCTAGGTGACAATATGATCCTATCACTGCTAGGTGACAATATGATCCTATCACTGCTAGGTGACAATATGATCCTATCACTGCTAGGTGACAATATGATCCTATCACTGCTAGGTGACAATATNTCTTAAGTATACTTACATGTACCCCGGGTACGGTAAATATACTTAATCGTACCCGGTCGATATTAGACTGTACCTGAGTTGTATTCCCGCCTAAAACCCGATGTCGTAAAACGCGCTTCCGATTATCTTAAACAAACTTCTCTTTAAAAAAAACTGCGTCAACATGCTATGTGAGTATGAGTTTCGATAATATAGAGGCCATTTTACAGAAAATTGACATACATGTGTATATAATTTATTTTAAAAAAATAGCCGACAACGACCGATTTAGCGTTAAATTTCCCGGGTACGTTTTAGTATATTTACCGTACCCGGGGTACATGTAAGTATACTTAAGAGTACCCGGGGTACATGTAAGTAGTACCCGAGCCGACAATGACCAATCGAGCTTAACTAAGATAATGCTACATGTACTACAGTCATGTAACTAACATACAATATTCAATACAATTTTATCGTAATTTGTGTTGCTGTAATAATGTTACAGTTTTATCACATCTTACAACATTTGGCCAATCTTGATAACAGCAGTCCATTTAGCACAGGGAAATCAACAACTGGCTACTCGAGCCAAGAATTATAAGAATTGATTGGGTCAATATTGACAACAACTGACCATTTCGGACAATACTGACCGCAGCTGACAATTATGGAAAATACTGACCACAGTTGACCATTTCGGACAATACTAACTAAAAACTGACCATTCTGGTGGAAGTCGGCTCAAAGAACCTCGTCGGTTAATCTAAATCTAACCTTAAAGTTTTAGTCATTTTACTTCAAGTTTTCGTTTTTAACATGACTTACAAAGGTGTGCGACATTTATCGTTAATGTTGCGACATATATCGGCAGTTGAAATTTTTGCGACATTTATCGTTAAAGTTGCGACATTTATCGTCAGTAGAATTTGCGACATATGTCGGTCCTTGCGACATTTATCGTCAACGTTGCGACAAATCTCGTAGCCTGCGACATTTAACGGCGATGCGACATTTGTAGGCGCTACAATGGGCTACATCACATCGGAATAATTCGTTAAATTCGTGCAGTTTCCCCCCAAAAATGCAACTTACTCCTACAAGTTGTATTCCTCCTGTCAGTTGCACTGCGTAAAAGTTTTTCCCCAAATTTGGTTTTCACGCGCTTTTTTTTTCAATGTTTGAAGGGGATGGCCCCTTTGCACGAGCCTTATAAAAAACTGATGTTACTGATTGTGTTTAACAGTTGTCGAATTCCAAGAATCCCAGAGCGTTGTGTTTAATCGAGTTTAGGGCACTCAACAGTCAAACACGAGTCAAACACGTGGTGATTCTAGATGGTTAAATGAACGTGTACCATGGTACGCAAGTCAATGCAGTATGTCTGTAAAAAAAAAGTCCATACAAACACGCTCATACACGCCAACCTGGCTCCTTTCTTGACGTTCAATTTTAATCGTGGTATTTAGCAACATTGCTTAATGCACGTGAATCAATAAGTTCGCTCCGAGCCGCCTAATGGATGGATGATCCCGGGGAATAGCTATATTTTCAATGGCCGCCAGCTTATACAGGAAGTTTAAAGAAATCTGTTTAAACAAATCGATCACTCTGGGTGCGAATTTGTATGCGATGTATTGATAATTGGATAAATTTTGTCCTTTACAGTTGCGATGAAACCCCCATGGCCGTAGCTGGCAATGTTACACTGGGGTATACTGTTCATTAGGCGATTGATTAAAGGGGCCGTCCAACAGATTGGTAAATTGACAAAATTAAAAAAAGTTGTTTCATATTCGCAAATTTTCGCGTTTGTTATGATATTTTTGAGGAAATAGTAATACTGACCATTTACAATGCTCTTAAATATCCATTATATGCATCTTTTGACGATTTGAAAACCTCAAAATCATAAAGCGTCGTTCGACGCGAAACGATTGAATAATTTGGAAAGTTCTGTTATTGTCGCTATATTTTGTAAAACTACGAGGATTGCTTATATATGGTATAAAATACGGCTATCGTACATACTTGTCAGGATGGCCGAGCGGTCTAATTGGTTTTTACTCCAGGACCCCGATGGTCACTGGTTCGAGCCCTGATGAGGTTTACTTTTTTTTCCCTTTTTAAATTGTATTCTTGTTTTTTAACTGCAGATTTTTAGGTCAAATGTTTGAATTTATCAATATAGAGCATTTAATGACATGCTTCAATACATGCCAAAANGATATAAATTCCAATTGAGCAGAGAGGTTTAACCCATTTATGCCTTGCGTCTAGAAAAATAGACCTTGGCAAACAGCGTAGACCCAGATAAGACGCCGCATGATGCGGCGTCTCATCAGGGTCTGCGCTGTTTGCTTAAAGGAATTCCTGTTAGAAATATTCTAAATAAAGAAATAAATATACTTGAAAAATCCCTAATTTTGGCCATTAATTGATCCAATTTAGAAGGATGGAAAGTCCACTAGGCATAAATGGGTTAATTTTGGTCTAGATCACTGTGATTAGGTGCGCTTGCAAAATGACGTAGTGACAGCAGATATACATAAACAACTGGGTTAATAAACATTGAGAAATGACGTAGTGACAGCAGATATACATACACTACTGGGTAAATAAACTTTACGTGATAATTCAGGTACAAAGCAGTTAAAATAATATGTTAATACACACGTTACCTTATTTATATATAAAATCGTTTATTTTCGTACCGGACGTTTAACCGGTACTTACACAATTGTGTCGTGTTCTGAGAAAACTGGGCATAATGCTTCTGCGTAAAGTGTCATCCCAGATAAGCCTGTGCAGTCCTCACAGGCTAATCCGGGACGACACTTTCCGCCTAAACTGGATGTTCGCTTAGCAGAGACATCATTTTAATGAAAAATTCCATAAAAGCGGAAATTGTCGTCCCTGATTANGCTTCAATACATGCCAAAATCTAGTGGACAGTCCCTTCGTACGAGCGTTACATCATCAGTTTAACGACTTGTTACTTGATTAGCAAATGAGTAAAATGTGGCTCTCCTGCAATTTCGAAATACACTTGTGCAAATATTATAGACCACAGTAACCGATATAAATTCTAATTGAGCAGAGAGGTTTAATTTAAAGTGATATTAGACGCATCTAACAGTATAAAGGTGTCTATCGCAGCGGTTGTTTATTTTTGGTGTTTTCACTTCATATACACTTATTTTTGATAATGCAGCATCAACATACTAAAACAATATTAAGGAAAGAGAAAAATAATGCATTTGAATTTCAACCGTACTTTTCTTTTTGACGTAAATTTGGTAAGTTTAAAATCTGGGACTATATACACTCCCGCTGAACTACGTTACATTGAGAGGTGCGTCTGTACGACAACGGTTACGGCGTCTTTCCACAGTTTGTTGACGATACGGGACGTGGTTAAAATAAATTGTAAATAACGGTAATTTTGAATAGTTTTTGTAAGTGTATACGTCAATGTTAATTTAAATACGGATATTGTGTTCCTCTTTCTTAGCTTGCCATGTAATTTATTCCTATGTTATCGATAAAATGGAAGTTTTACAGACCTGGACGGACAACTCATACAAGAAACTAAACGTGTAAGTTTAAACAAAGAATTTACCTGTGTTATCGATAAAATGGAAGTTTTACAGACCTGGACGGACAACTCATACAAGAAACTAAACGTGTAAGTTTAAACAAAGAATTTACCTGTGTTAACGCGTGTGTATGTCTATAACTGTCAAGACGTTGTAACCGTTGTAGTTATGACGCCTTATCGCGTTGTCGTACAGACGCACCACTCATTGTAACGTAGTTCAGCGGGAGTGATATAAGCGGCAGTTCCGCTCGGCTTAACTTAGAGGACCGGGTTAGTCACGTAAAATATTGAATATATTATATATTTTTTATAAACAACTTGAAGCAAGATGAGTTGCAGATAATTGGTCAGTTACCACATTTTAACTAACTCGTTTGACCTGTTAATTCCTTTCAGCTCAATTCAACAGTGAAAAATGCGTCTAATATCACTTTAAGTCTAGATAAGGTTCGCTTGCGAAATGACGTAGTGACCGAAGATATACATAAACTACTGGGTAAATAAATATTGAGAAAGAAACGTTTACGCGATAATTCAGGTACACAGCAATTAAAGTAATATGTTAATACACACGTTACCTTATTTATATATAAAATCGTTTATTTTCGTACCGGACGTTACCGGTACTTACACAATTAATTATTATTATTTTAAGCTTTATAATATACGTAGTGTACATGTATATATTGGATACTAGTGTACATGTATATATTGGATAACCATATCAAATTGTCACTACTACAAACATGAGCGGAACAATTTACGACCGTAAAGACGGATACGGACAAAATAATTACAAACTATTGAAGGTACATGTACAATTTACTTTTGATTCCTATATATCGATTCATTTATTTCGTCAGTTCGTTATCTTAATACCACGTACCTGATACATCCTGTAGGACGTTCAAAACACATGTAGTCCAATACGCATTCAACTTAAATCAATTTCTGATGGTAAATAAACCTTGTTTGTGATAAGTATTTAATCAAGAGTCATGGTTAGTTCTCAACAAGCAAATTTCGATACAATTTGGATACAATACAACTGCTCAACTTATAACTTACCTTAAGCGGGTTTAACCGGACATTATAAATCGTTGTTTGCACATGTCAACACGTCATAAATAGATCGTCTAAGCGCGTGAGTTCGTTGGGTTAACAGAACAATACCGATCTTTAATTTGGTCGTTACTAGCAACATGTAAACAACCTCGCGCTATGGGCTTAAAGGGCGACAACGCGGATATAATCCGGTGTCCGAACGTCTCAGGTAGTGTCAACTCCCAACAGAGTTGTCGTTCCATTCTTTCGCATACACGTAATGTAACCATCTTGCAAGAGATTAGCGTAGTGTGGTTCTATATCTTACAATTCGATTCTTAGTTTCCAACCACAATAACATTAGAATCATTTAACAATACTATTTTAGACGTTAATTTGCAAAATTTTAATTGATTCGGAGATTAAAAATACATTAAGATCTAATACAGAAGTTAACATTCTTTTTTTTTAATCTTTGACAATAACATGTACTTTGGAAATCATTTTACCAAACTGTGTACAAGTCCTTTTAACTATATACACATTTCTGTTCTTTATTAATCTTTAGAACTTTTAAATGTGTACGTATTTTATTGAAACGTATAATGATGTTATGATGAATACCGCATAACGATTTACAGTATAATATTATGTCATTTAGGCAGATTGTGGTGGGGGAGGGGGTGCGGTAAACGCATCCCGTTAAATAAGCCAATGTTTAATTTTTGTTTAAATAACTAAAAGCAAATTTTCACAACAAAGCGAAAATAGAACAACAACGAAGTAACAGACAATTATCATAGGTTTTATTTGGCTCGTACAGACTTACACAGTAATATGACTCCCTACACTGAGTGTCTGTGTCTGTGCCTATGATAACTTACTATTACATGTGTTGTGGAGTTTGATGTGTTTTTGAACGGTAGATAATGGTCAAATATTCCGCCCCCCCCATCCCACACCCTCGTTACCCAGAATCCTGTATCCGCGCCTGTGTCTTTTGCACTTTAAAACAAGCAGTGCACTTTAAAACAAACAATCAGATTACACAATCAATGTTTCATTGCGAAAAGCAAGATAATTCATGATAATACAATCCTGTTNTGTGTCTTTTGCATTTTAAAACAAACAAAACAATCAGCTACAAAATGTCTCATTGCGAAAAGCAAGATAATTCATGATAATACAATTCTGTTTGAAAGAACACACACACACAATTGAGTTTTGCATACAACGGAGGACGAATTTGAAAGTCAATTATAGGATTGATAATTATAGCAAAGAATTAATTAACTATAATGTATTTTAAATATTTCTCTTGGTGAAATTTCAATTTCAATTGTTGATCCAATTTTGTACACGCATGTACTATTTTGCATGACCAGAAAATGTAAGGATGTAAATATTCCCTCTCAACACCAAAAAATTAACAAACAAAAATTGTTCCATTGAACACGGCCGGAAATAACGGGCGCCACCTCTTTTTTGCGATACAAAGAAACATNTTGTCATCACCCGCCCGCGGTAATGTACGTGTCAATTATGTTGTTAACTGATCGTTCTCTTTTATAACGATAATCCCTTTATTCTTGAGTATTTAAACCTGGGAATCTTTAATTGTCGGTAGTATCTAAGCCTTTGCTTCTTTTTATTAATATAAAGGAAAGTATGACATGAAACAGATGTGCCGATATCCAATAGTCCTTAATTATCACAAAATTACAGATACCTCAAGATACCTGAATTAATTGTAATAGCTCAAAGTGAATCGATAATTCTAAAAAACTTATTTTATGTTTTTTACCACTTTTTTGTGTCATTTCAATATGTTTACTCCAAACCAACCAACGAATTTCAAATTTCCAAAACGGAATTCGGGGAAAAAAATCCCGCAGAACGCTCTTTCAACCCCAAGTAGTTTTCCAGTCACACATGGCTTCATTACGATGAGGTAAATATAAACATTATAAATGTATTATAATTGTTTTATTATAACTATCGAAACTATTAAAAATATTATTATGATTATTATTATCATTAGCAGTATAGTAGTAGAAGTAACGCAAACTATAGCGGTTTTTAACTTTAAACGCGCAATATGTAGTGTAACAGTTGAGTAATTACTTTTCACATAAAGCGATATGGCAATATTGTAACTGTACATACATGTATAAACATACATCAAATAAAACTTAACACAAGCATCTTAATTGGACTTTTAGCACAATTATGTTTCATCAGTATTGACGTTACATGATCCCTTTTGTTGTGTCGCCTGCTACAAAGTAGCTACGACATAAAGAGATAACTTCTCTCTCGTCTGTTTGTCTGTCACAACTTTTGTCATTCAGAATATGCCTGTAATAGACGTGTATAAGGTCAGGTATCAGACATAAAAACGCACCAGAATGCGCCGTTTGATGCTAAAATTTGAAAAAAAATAATTTAATCCGGACCCGCACCAACGGGAGGGGGATACACCCTCCCACACCCACCCCTCCGCCGCCCCAATGTCAATTTGCTTCCGACGCCTCTGTATATAACACATTTTCAACAAGAACAAAAGCCCATTTTATTTATATTTTAATAACTATTTCACACAAGAAATACATTTATTTACAAAAAAAGCATTTGTCTTAAACGTGTTATTTTTTGTTCGTTTGTATTGGTGTATAATGCGCTTTTAATGTTGGTGTCTGAGAAAACCGGGCCTTATGCATGTCCGTAAAGTTTTGTCCCGGATTAGCCTTTGCAGTCCGCACAGGCTAAATATGAAGGACACTTTCCGCCTAGATCGTTTTTTTTTTGTTTACAAAATACCTCTTTTAACTGATAAATTCCATATAAGCGGTGTCGTCCCTAACTAGCCTAAGCGAACTGCACATGAAAATCTGGGACCATACTTTACGCAAATTATGACTACCGGGTATTAGTATTTAGCCCGGTTTTTCACCAAGCGCTGCTCGATTTTTATAAATTTTTAGATCAAACGTTTCTATAAAAAATTCAATGTTTTCTGCCAACAAAATGATAAACTATAAATCATTTTAAAGCAATTTTACTTGTTTAAAACCTGCTATTTTAAAACACAAATAGCAAGAGACTTAATAAAGTTAATGAGGAGCTTCGTGAACACTGACCCTGGTATTCGCACACATAAATCAGAAGTGCTACGAGAAAAGGGGTTTAATGCATGTGCGTAAAGTGTCGTCCCAGATTAGCCTGTGCAGTCCGCACAGGCTTATCAGGGCCGACACTTTCCGCTTGTATTATATTTTTCGTATTAAGGAAGAATCTTCTTCATTAAAATCCAGTTGAGGCGGACAGTGTAGTCCCTGATTAGCCTGTGCGGACTGCACAGGCTTATCTGGGACGACACTTTACGCACCTGCATTAAACCTCCTTTTCATGGAACAAGGCTCAACTGTATGCGGTACAGAATTTATGCTTACACTGCTTTTGTGTTCGCTTTTATGCAAACCATTCTGAAGAGTCATTGTATGTTGTATTAATTATTTATAGGAAACAAATGAACTAAAACTAAGGTTCAGTTTTGTTGACAGTGTTGAATCTCCCCAGTGAGATTAGAAATAAACTAAAACGCATATGAAGAAAATAACTGCAATTAACAACATACTACATGTGCGCGCATCGTAGTCAGTGATATTGGCAATATTAGCAGACGATATTTCAATATCTGACAACTTATTACATGTACTTGAGATTGGTTAAATTATAAGCCTTTATATTGCGAAACACTAAAATAATTTAGTGTCTTTGTTGTTTTTGTTCAATTAGCAGATCAGTATACAATGTTAACATAACTAAAGTAGGCGTAATGGCTGCAGCAATTTAATCCGCAGGCCCCAGTTTCAAATCCTTATCTTGCTTTTGTACTGAGCTCTTTGGTAAAGATGCTTAAATCGTTCAAGTAAAGTAATTAAATAGTAATCCCTAAAATCCGTGCACACGTCCCTGTTTTCACAAAAATCCCCACAAAAAGGTCACATTTTGACAACTATTATAGGATTTTTATATTGCACTTGTATTAAACGCTTGTCATCATACTTCATGTCTAATTGTATTTGTTGCCACGAATCCTCCATGTCCTTACCTAAAGGCATGATCCACAGAGTTTCTATGCGATGCTGTACTCAACCACCATTCTATAATAACGCGGTCAGAACTTATGATGTCAGCACTTAGGCATATAACTCGTTACTAATGCCGCAACTTCATTATAAATAGTTTCCAAAAACAGACGACGTTTCAAATCTAACAGTGAATGAAACTGACATCGACGGATAACATAGATGTAAAACTCCAGGAACCAATATAGTTCTAGACTTAAGAGACGATGAACGATTAGGACTAGTCGCATGGAACCTCTGCAGAGCACAGTCTTATTTTTGGACGTTCATCGTTGATGTCGTCAATTTTCGTGAGGCGCTGATGGCCTTCATAAACCTAATGGAGCCCATACACCAAGCACGTTCTTAGACAGTTCGACCACGTTCTAAAGAAAATGCAGAACGGGATGTGAACTTGCTTGAACGTGTAGTTTTGGTCAGAAAAAAATCTACAATTTGATTGAATGACGCTCATACACAGTTCGCGCTACGTGCAGCTCGTTCCCATCCCGTCCTACCCCGTTGCCAGTCCGTCTTTATCCAGTTCAAATCACGTTCGTACGAAGTTTTTCTTAATTCGTTGTGCAGTGGTAACTTGTTCAAAGGCAGTTCTCACTTCGTCCTACTACGTTCTTAGTACGCTAATATCACAAATGAGACAACGACCTTTATTTACATGCACATTGTCTGAACGTATTGTATTTACGGTTTGAACGTTGTAACAACTGCACGAGTACAACGTAATTGGAACCTACTGCGAACTCCTTAAAACGAGTACAACGTACTAAGAACTTACTGACAACTTATAGAACGTGTTGCAAACGTTGTAAGAACTTATCTTTTAGTTTCTATTTATTTACACGAAACAAGATCGTACTTGAGACGTAGTGCGGACGGGGTCGGTCTGCCTGAGAACGGATTGGACGGACTAGAAACGGACTCGATCGGTGTGGCATCGTAAAGGTAATTTCGGTCCGATCGCACTACGTTCTGGCACGTTCCTAACCCGACCTTAGTACGATATATCCGTTCTTAGTACGTCCATTCCGTTTCCAGTACGTTGCTACTACGTTTAATTGTAAAACGGGATGATCGGAAGAAAATGTTGAGTAGGCTCAAAGTTCTGAAACACCTCTCCCGTTCAAACCCGTTCCAGGCCGTCCACAAAGTTCGAAGACAGTTCGTAACACGTTGCTACTACGATCACTCCGTTCTCACACAGTTCGAGCCCGTTTAGTCACATTTTTCAGAACGTACTTCGAACGGAGTCGGTGTATCGGGGGTATTAACGAAGAATACCGATACTGACATCATTATTCTGGTGCTACTTTACAGTTCCTTAGCGACGAAAACGATGCACATAGTTCAAGTGGACCCTGACTGGAACTGTGGATATCACTGGATGGTTCAACTGTTACCACCTCAAAGGGTGATATGCTGCATGTAGACGGAACCCTAGGACGGCTGGTATGATTATGACACCGTCTCCGTAAAAGAATAAACACATACATTCGGAAACAGACGGCACAGAAAGTGCCGTTGACAATCACGCTACTGTAGTTGTCAAGCTCGTCGATATCTTCGTTGTTTATGTAGGTCAGCTGCCGCCTCTGTCGGACGAACAGCCATATCGTCTTGAAATCGTCCACATGACACAGTGAATAGCCGTTTATGATCAATATCACAGAAAGCACAAGTAAAACTGGACCGGAAATACGGAACGACGGTAATCTACTGCTGACAGTGTCGGCTTGGGAGACGGCTGTAAATATGGCGCCGATGATGAGCATCCCTATGCCGGTGAACACCAAGATGGCGCCGACGCCGTGTTGCACATCCCGACGGCGCACTAGGATACACAACTTCCGACAAAATACGTGCTCCCTTCTGTTGTCCTCCATATTCAAGCATAAACATTCGTTCAATACACCTTTTTTGTAATCAGTTTAAGCACCCTATTTTCACTTGAATTTACGTTTACTAAGATTTTATTCAAAGAACACCAACCAACGCGAATTGAACACGGTTTTTGCAGAACAATTCAAAACGCTCGTAATTTTGATGACAAAAAACTATTATTTACGAAGTCGACTCATCCACGCTTGCAATAACAGATGAATATAATTGATGTCGCTTGGAAAACAACAAAATAAACATCAAATATACACTAAAGAGAATCGGTGATCTCTATTAAAATCGATGTAACTGAGCTGCTATCGATTCATATTTGTATGGCTGGTGGCACATAGATCACCTGACTTCTTTTACCAGAGCGGCATATTCTGCGTGTTATGGCAGGCTCCAATTACGCTAGTAGAATCATTCGATCCAGGAAATAAGTGAGTGACAATTTATGTCGTCATTCGCACGTCGTTTACAGGCTTATAATACCGCGAATAACACGGCATATCTACATGTAACTCCGATAATGAGTTGTGGCAGTGTTTAGGTACCATTTACAAGCAAATGGCTAATGGTGGTGGTGATGATGATGGTGGTGGTGGTGGTGGTGGAAGTGCTGATGCTGGTGATGATGATGAGGAGGAGGACGACGACTAAGACGACGACGACAACATTCATCTTAAACATCATCAAATATCAACACCATGTCAAGCTCTCTTAATTAGTTTCATCTTAAAGTATCACATGAATAAATGGAATTAATTTCGTCTAAAACAGTAATATTAAAATGTATAACATACAGTTTCTTATTTACATGGTTAATAACGTTTTTATCGTTGCGTCAGTACTTTTATGCACATTAAGAACCGTGTATGTTGCACCTCAAAAGTCAACCCGCATGCTAGCCTAGCGTATCGGTTCGTTTACTTATAAAGAAGATATCTCTTGAGTATCGCTGGAAGTGGGAGTAGCGGGACTTTATCCGGTAATCCGGCGCCCAGTTTATTGTGAATTGTAAGACGACATAGGTGCTTCAACCCACGCGCTTGGGTACCAGTCAACAAAAGCTCGTCCTTCATTCCCTCGGGAATTTTTGAACTCACGTATATGGCCAATGGCTGGAACTTTGACGCCACTTCCATCATCAGGAAAAACACTTCCGGAAAACCGATCATGCAGTGACAGAACGGCAATATTGAAAATGGGTCGCGTTTCCGATTTTCTAATNAAGAGATGTATGAAAAACAGTTGAGCTTAAAGCATTCTTAGACGGTAAAACGAATAAAAGAAATGTAAATCCTATAAAGACAACAAAAAATCTTCAGATGTACATGTATTATATTTAGCACCATGCTTCCTAGAATTATATTGATACCAACAACATCGGATTAAATGACTTTCGGGGAAAAGCCATACTAAAAAGCTAAAACTAGACGACGAGTTTAGGTATGTGTGTTGATTAATTGTTATATGTTCATCCGTCTGTCTGTCCGTCTGTCTGTCTGTCTGTTTGTCCGACGATACACATTTGTCCGACATTGTTTTGTTTCTAATGATATGAAGTTGTGCAAGTGCGATTGTTATCGCCCTGCGTTTAAAATTACGCGCTTTTTTAACTTTGAATTTCTTTAACATTATCATTGTTTCTAAAGACTTTATTAGCAAGCAATTTCATTTCTGATATTACAACTTCGGCATGTGCAATACTTGGTATGGAGCATTGTATATCGAACCTCTACTAAGTTTCATTAAATCATGACCCGGGGACAAAAGTGGCAACAGCCAGTGGGTCAAATAGATTACGTAGACTTATATAGCAAACTAAACAAAAAGCAAATATTTTCCTCCAAAATCACAAGGCCCAGAGGTTTAACCCATTTATGCCTAGTGGACTCTCCCATCCTTCTTAATTGGATCAATTTATTTCCAAAATTAGGGATGTCTAGTATATTTATTTCTATATTAAGAATATTAAGCAAATAGCGCAAACCCTGATGAGACGCCGCATCATGCGGCGTCTCATCTGGGTCTACGCTGTTTGCCAAGGCCTTTTTTCGAGACGCTAGGCATACATGGGTTAATATTCGGTATGTTATATAGCATTCTGATTCTCTACACACGTTTTAAAAAGAATTCTCCTGCGGTAAAAACTTACCACGCCTCAGGTTCCAATTTTTCATTTTTACAACTTGCTTTATTACTAAATTAGTATTACTAAATCCGGCATCGGGTTGGGGATGGGGGATATTCGTCACTGATATTAAAATTTATAGTTATTGTAAAGGCTACTCCGCTAAATATTATGAGCTTGTGGTAAACCACTGTTTACCAAAGGGAAAAGGATTAGGGATGAAAACTGGTGAACAAAGGAGGGGTGGGTTTGAAGTGGGGGTGGAGAAGTTGAACACTTTCAACCCAAACTCTTCTTCGAACAATTTTCATCCCGAATCGATTATTTACAGATAAATTATTTACAAAAAAAAACATCATTTTAAGCGAACGTTCACTGCACAAAGTACACTTTTCGGGCTATTGTCCTACTCACATTTACAACGAGCACCGGACTTTGGTTTCCGAGTACTTAATGTTATGATGTACGCATTTTTAATATGCAATACATGTGTTTCAATAAACTATTGGAGTCGCGCTCTGAGAAAACTGGGCAAAATACCTGTGCGTAAATTGTCATCCCAGATTAGCCTGTGCAGTCCACACAGGCTAATCAAGGACGACAATTTCCGCTTTTATGGAATTTTTCGTTTAAATGATGTCTCTTCTTATCGAAAATCCAGTTTAGGCGGAAAGTGTCGTCCCGGATTAGCCTGTGCGGACTGCACAGGTTAATCTGGGATGACACTTTACGCACATGCATTATGCCCAGTTTTATCAGAACACGACACAATTGTATCTCTGGTTAATTGTCCAATGTTATTATTTGGAAAACAATGTGCATTTATTTAGGAACAATAAAACGTAAACTGAAAAATGCGGCACACGATACGTTCCAAGTACACATTGTTGTAGTATGTCTTGCGATTTATTTGCCAACCTCTTGTTTCCTCACATTTGTGTACATGCAATGCACATATGATTCTTTGGCAGCAAACTAATCTGAGACTCGGATAAGTGGAAAATCAAGAGTTCATTGAACACTTTATTGAGCTAGTTATATTAGTAAATTTGAATGCAGTTTTATATCATACAATGAACATGAAAGAAATATGAGGTGTACCAACAGTAAATATACATAAATACCTGTTCGGAAGAGGCTGCCATTTTGTTGTTTACATATTACACACGCCAGGTCTGGCAGATATTCCAGAACACAATGTACGTACATACACGCGCTTCTGGTGCATGTAGAATACTGGTATACAGTAGCCCGAACAGGTAAAGAAGCGCGTGCGCACGTGGCCACACGTGTAAACCACGGTGAGGCGACTAGCGCACGCCGTATCTTTAGTGTTAGAGATTGGTGTTCACTGTGCAAAGATACAGAAGGATATGCAATTACCTGCTTCATATTTTGTATGTGTGGAAAGAGTAAGCAAGAAGCCCGGGATTATTTAACTCTTTGACACTATATGTGTCGTGTCCTGAGAGAACTGGGCATAATGCTTGTGCGTAAATTGCCATCCCAGATTCGCCTGTGCAGTCGGCACAGGCTAATCAGGGACGACAATTTCCGCTTTTATCGAATTTTTCGTTTAAATGATGTCTCTTCTAAGCGAAAATCCAGTTTAGGCGGAAAGTGTGGTCCCAGATTAGCCTGCGCGGANTTAGAAAGTGTTCATGGCGTTTCATATAAATTAGTTATCGCGGTCGGATCACTTACACACATACATGAAAAGTTGAACAAAATAGATAACAGTCAGTAAATTGCTCTTATAACTGGAAATACGCCTAAAATGTAGTAAACAACGCAGTAGTTACGTTTCCGAAGTTTAAATTCCGCTTGGACAAAATCATGTTCTTGTAAAGTATTACTAATTGTTGAAAACAGTTGCGCCGGGAATTGACCCTGCGCTTGTCAAACAAAAACAGACCGGGCCTCGTTTTTCATAAGTGTTTCAAATAACCGCCATTCCTCTATATTAAAAAAAAAAATAAAAAAAATATACATACATCTATAGTATGTAATTTTCTGAATGGGATCTATGACAACAACAACAAATGTTCATTTGCTTTTCTTAACTTTGCTTGCAGTTCCTTGTACAGAATTAAGAGATACCACTCACAACAGTTGATGTTTAATGACTCTATATACAATCTTTATACCAAAATACGAAAAAATATACCATTGAACATATTAAAAATTAAAATACAATATTTTCATGCACAATACCTCATTAAAATAAGAAGTAATAACAACAGCAACGATTTCACGAAAAAAAACGACTTTTATTTATAAGTTTACAACAACATCATAATATACAATTTCTAACCATAAACTATTGTTAAATTCATTTTTACTTACAGTTCATACATACATACATAAATTTGTGTACAGTGCAGGATAATTTGGTTCTCGTATTTATAATTATAATATATATTGAATATTTTTTTTAAGGCTATACACCTTAAACACAGTATTTTTTACAATGATTGTATGAAACGACAACAGTACTTGAAGTGCAATGTTCAGATCACCATAGTCATCTAAATGTATTGGAATTACAAAATTCACATTTTACATATGGACCACGCTCTGTGAAAAGGACAGACTAGTCAGGGACAAATGTTTCCGCTGTTATTGTATTTTTCGTTTGAAGTAAGCCTCTTCTTAGCAAAAATCCAGTTTAGGCGGAAAGTGTCGTCTTTGATTAGCCTGTGCGGACTTCACATGCTAATCCGGTACGACACTTTACGCACATGCATCAAACCCCCTTTTCACAGAGCGACGCTCATAAACAATACATGTGTATACGTTCACATTCAGTTAATGCAAACATGCAGTAATCGCAGACTGTTGATAGCGATACGATTGTTTGATATTTGTAAATATACACATGTATTCTTAAATGTTTAAAAAGGTGTTTCCAACCCGAGGGGCAACACGTGACAAAAATTGTTTTCTAAATTTAAGTTTATTGTTTTTGTAATTTTATCTGGATGTTACCTTATTCAAAATGGCACGGTTGAAAAATATTTGCTGACGATTTAAATAGACCGAGTATTTACAATAGTCCTTGTGATGTCCGTCCAGCATGCGAGATGAATGGAGCCAAGGCTTGGCAAAGCAGTTGTTATGCCGTTGACACCTGTGTATTTGGTTTTCTGGAATATCGAGCTGTTTTTGTTCTTAAATGGCAAACGTTTTTACAGGGTAACATATTGCGAAGCACGCGATTAAATTTTGCGTTTAGAAAGAAGTAAATTATGGGATTTATAAATGAATTCGAATATCCGAACAGTTTCGCGAACGCAACAAGGACGCGGAAGGTTTTGTTGAGGTTATAATGCACTAACACCAAGTGTATTGCGAAAAACGGAAACCAGCAGAAGACAAAACATAGCACGATGATCAGGAGCATGCGCACTATGCTCTTCTTTTGTGCCTCCCTCTTATCCTTCATCTGCGCGGCGACAATTGGTTCCCCTATGTACTTCCGGAACCAAAGAATGCGTCCCATCCGGATGTACGCGTAGATCATCACGCCTACTGGCACGAGAAAGAGAACGCTGAAGTGCCCGTATGTGTATGCGACATTGTACGCGAACTTTGGGAACTGTTCCACGCAGATGTGAACGATTCTGATTGGAGGATCCTCGCCGTGTTGCCATGCCAACCGAGTTTCGAGTCTTTGGATCCACAAATTCGGGATCATGATAACCATGGCGACCAGCCATAGTAACAGCACGGTGACCACAGCTGTCCGCGTGCTCCGGATGTGGCGGGCCTTGATCGGGTTGCATATGACGTAGTACCTGCAGACAGAACGTGAACCACGTCATCATAATCTTGAATGTTAGGCGAGTAGCAGTCACAGTATATGAACGCTTTATATAACAAATCGAACACTTTTAAACGAATAGAAACTATATGATGTCATATGGCGTACGCAATTGGCTGCAATTATTTTTGTTGACGATTCACATAGGAATACTCGTTACATACAATCTTGTTTTCAACATTTTCGTTTGTATCATAACTCGGTTTTTGAAGATCAGTATGACAAATAATAGTGCACTTTTTAATTATTGTAATGGCATAATTATCATATTCACTCGTTGTACTACCATATTTTATATTTTGTTGGTGTAATATATACATATATAGACGGAACAATACCAATTATCGTAGGTAAACTGTATGCAGTTATATTGATAATTGGTGAAATGAACGTCTTACTTCAGTTGAAGGTGTAGGCCTATAAATTCGTATATTCAGGCTTCACTCAAGTATATGTATAAGTTCGTAACTCTTTTAAGCTACAACAGCAACATCACATACAGTCGTTAACAAATATTTATTTTTTCACTTAAACGTTTTGTCAAGATACCAATACTTATTTAATATACTTGTACCGGTATATTGTTAATGACATAGAAACCGTTTTTTAACTATCTGTGACTACTTATGGTAATACATATTTATTTCCATAAAACGTTTACATATGGCATGTATTTAATAGTATACGTCTAGATAATTATATACCCCTTAAGTATTTTTTATCTAAATTCTACAGTTTTTACGAACACTGTATATGAATCTGCTATCGCCTAAAACTCACCAGAAAGAAATAATATGCTGCGTAATTATAACTAAAATCTGTAACAAAGAGGTCATCTGATTTAAACCTCAAGATATCTAAAGCTTTCTGTGCATTTTTTTTTCAAGTTTTATCTTATCACAGATAAATGTTCTCTGGCAGATTTCATTCAGTTTCGCATAAACTGACATGAGATATATGTGGCGTGTTCTGAGAAAACTGGGCATAATGCTTGTGTGTTAAGTGTCATCCCAGATTAGCCTGTGCAGTCCGCACAGGCTTATCAGGGACGACACTTTCCGCCTTAACTGGATTTTCGCAAAGAAGAGACATCATTTAAACGAAAAATTCCATAAAAGCAGAAATTGTCTTCCCTGATTAGCCTGTGCGGACTGCACAGGCTAATCTGGGATGACAATTTACGCACAAGCATTATGCCCAGTTTTCTCAGAACGCGACACATATATACTTTGCATTCATGCTGCATGTAGTGTTTTTCT
This sequence comes from Dreissena rostriformis, assembly GCA_007657795.1. NCBI lineage: Eukaryota > Metazoa > Mollusca > Bivalvia > Myida > Dreissenidae > Dreissena > Dreissena rostriformis. The sequence goes on from VMBQ01008461.1 coordinate 24,546, forward strand.
TATAATAAACTTTGATTCTAAGCCTTTGTTTGTTACAGTTTAAAATGGTTAATGCTTGTTATATAATTAACGCGTACATATTTAATATACCCAAAATGAATATATATAACGTATAAAGCCAATACATTATATTAAAAATATTAAGTAGTTTGTTTAATGTCACATACGAAACATTGATTAGAGCAATCGAACGGCATACTTTTAATAATAAATTATTGAATTGATAAATAACAAAATACAACACATTTCAAGCGGATATGACATTGCGAAACTTTTTTTCGAAACAAATAAAGCAGATCTATTTATGTTAACAATAACACATGACGCGTTCATGAAATGCAGCAATAGCAAATACCATTCATAGAAGGAATAATTGAGTTCCGCGTTAATAAATGAGCGTCGTAACATCCAAGACATATAACTGGCTAAAACTACGGAACGCATACCGCTCTATTGAGATTCCGGTCAGCGTGAGGATGCTGGCGAGGATGCTGACCCCCTGTACGAAGCTGGTCACCTTGCACATGGCCTCCCCCAGGTCCCACTCGTTACGCACGTAGAACACGAGCTGCAGGGGCATGTTCCAGGCGGCAATGAGGGCGTCGCTCGCCGCCAGCGACACTATGAACGTGTTTGTGACGGTCCGGATGGCCGGATGTGTGAGGATCACCACCAGCACGCAGGCGTTACCGAGAAGCGCGCCGGCGGACAGGAAGCTGTACAGTACCGTCAGGGCAACCTTCAGACCGTGACTTAAGTCCTCGGGTAGGAAGTGGTCCTCACTGTGGTCCAACAGAGCGTACAAGTCCTGTTCTACATCGTACTGCTCCCTGGACGCGTTCTCGTACATGTCAAATATCCGGTCATTTTCGAAATATGCGTACGTTTCCATATTTTCGCTTTTATTACAGTATTGAAGCTTAAGTCACCTAACACGTACGATGTACTGCTTAGGTAATGAACACTGACTCGGCGTTGTTGGACTTAAAAGCCACCAACCATCGCGCCATATGCTGCTGATTGTCTCTCTGCACAAGACCTATGTAAACTGTTATTCACTGTTTCACAAGTGTTAGCAAATAACTATTAATAATGCTCTGTATTCTTACGACAACAGCCGCTGATTTTCCTATCGGTCCATAGTTCTCTCGGCTATTTTTGCTATTGGTAACCGAGCGGCTAAGCATTCTATCCGGGCATGCAATAAAGGCCTGACACTCGTCCATCATCGCCGTCGTATTTATGTTTGGGTATGTTTTTCCCGGCCTACATTCCGTTTGAACAATCCAATTAGCAGTCGGTTGCACGTAAACAATACTCGATCTTCCTTCATCTTTTGGGTAATGACCACGCGTTTGTTTCTCAGCCCAGGAAGTAATTAAATACTAAATAAACTGTTTTCTCAGCTAATCATTCTTAGAACTGAAATAATTTAACATGACTTAAACAAGCAATTATACGGCAATTAATCATACGCATTTATCTCTGATAGACCAAATGCGTACAATGCAGGAACTATATTATGGCATGTTTTCTTGATTTTGCAATCAAACGCAATCAAAAACACTGGTCACCAATTTAACGTTCAGCTTATTAACAAATTGTGAAAACGTTGCTGCTATTTCGAAACAGTTTTAAGTGTAAGTGTAAGGATACGGTGTCAGTCTTGCGATCAGAGATTTCTCAGACAAAGCATTTATCAATATACGTGCCTCCATAAGCCTACGGCTTTCTATTGAGCAGACGTAAAATAGGTTTGTAACGCTAGGGCTCCATACTCATACAATATTATGTTCAATTTTATTGATTCAATACAATTTACAAAAATAAAGTGTTTTTGCCGCGAACTGTAGATCTACATGTTTTAACTCATTTTTGGTTCGTCCGTGATTTCATCGCTGGTCTGGCAAGATTGAATCCTGTTTGACCCGCGTCATGTTAAAATGGGTCTTGTGCTATATGCGGCCGGCGTCGCTCCAGACCAGCCTGTCCGCTGTAAATTCACGCAATGTTTCGTGGTCTTATTAGAGGACAAAGTAGCTCATGAGTAACATAACAAGTAACATTCGCGATTGCGCATGTTGATCAGGAGCTACCATACCCTTAAAAATATTTACTTTCGTTGAAATCCTTAAACAGTTCAAGTTCACATTGAACATTCGCTAACTACATATTCATCCTAGTTGTTCAATATCATTTATGTAAAATCATTGCTCTGGTGACTGATTGACACATTTATCTCATCGAGAACCCTTACATATTAGCTGAATGCCGATGAAATGTTCATCCATTCACCCATTCACGGGTCCTCGCAAGTTCCAGTAGGCTACAAAGAGTTTAAGGTCATGTCTTAACATTCAAGTTCAACTCGTCTTAAAAATGTTTTATAATATTTGGATGGGGTAATTTTGATAGCAGAGAAAACGTATGTAATGTGTGAGTTGAAACGTGTGCAGTATAAGTGTTGCACGTGCGGTCAAAACGTGTGTTCAAGAGCGCTGCGATTACGATTTTGGCTGTTGTCCGCAATCGTCTTCTTGCTCAAACAGTCTGTATAATGAAATATTGCAATACATATGTGTTTTTTTTTTATCGAGACAATCATTTAGTGTAAATAAATTGTAGTATTCACATACTTCCATTCGCACGTGCAGCATATTTCTAAGCTTTTTTTTAAAGTTTTTTTCTAAGGGTTTATAAACAAAATTAAGACCTGGTGATCTGTTGTTTGACTTCATGGACCCAGATGTCTTAGATAATGTCAAGATATACATTCTGGCCAAGTGTCGTCGATATGGAGTCGTAAAGGCGGCGTCTGGAGTGGTAAAGTTTTTTTTTATAACATTCAACAATTTGATCTGATGACCTAGTTTTTGACCTCATTCGAACCAGTTTAGAACTACGCCTAGATATTGTTAAGATTATTTTTTTTAACAAAGTTAAAGCAAGATTGAGTCATAAATATGGCTTCTAGACACTGAGTGGTCACTTTTTTTTGTAAGATTTTATCTTATGACCTAGTTTTTGACACCACTTGACCCAGATTCGCACTTGGCCTATGTGTTGTCAGTAATAACCTTCTGACCAAGTTTCATCGATATTTTGCCAAAAATGTGCCCTTAATCGTGATTAAGAGCTATACAATGACAATGTTATTCTTCGATTTCATTTGGCATTCTAAGTTTTGACCAAAATTTGAACTAGGATATTCTTGAAACAGACAAGATTTCTCTAGCGGAGTGTGGTAGAATAGCATTCCCAAATCATTTAATAATACCAGACTGTACTTTCGGGCAACGCGGTTATCCTTCGGATATCTGAATACTGATTGTGTTTTGTGACTTTTGAATTCAATAATTTGTCTAAACGAGCTATACACTGGTGTAAAGTGAGATTTGTTTCCATCAAAATTACTTCGAACAATTGTAAATGAATTTTGCTTTGAAAACTGTTTATTGTTAGTCGATCTTTTTTGCATGTTATTTTTTCACTTTATCTAGTGACCAATTAGAAAATGTGTTCACTGTATAGTAATACACATAACACTATTTAGATATTTATATTTTCAAAAACCGTTTATGCTGTGAGTTAAAATGAGCATTCTTTAATATTAAACTGGTTGCGAAAATGTTCCGTTTATTTAAGACAGTCGATGGCATTGACACAGCTCTCGGACATTTATCTCACCCTCGAGTGTGGTTATTGTTATTCGTGGTGTGAACAGATGGTTACTACAATTATGGGTCATATTTCTTTATCTGATAAAAGTCCTGTAGCATTCTAGAGTTAGCCTCTGCAAAGTTCAAGAACCGTTCGTATAACCACAGTAACTTTTTGCTAATAAAGCTTGCAATATACATCTACATGTAAGCTCATTTTTGTCCATCCCGGTTGCAGAAAACTCGGGATAGCTGCCGCAATGGTTGAGTGTATGTGCGTGCATGCGTGTGTCCGTCAGAAAAAGTCCGTACTAAATAGCATTATTGGGCATCATGCAATTCTAATGTAACATTCTAAAAATGTTTACCATCTGGATACAGCGTGTCGCGTGTAAGACCCGTGTCCCTTGCCCAAAGGTCAAGCTCACACTGAAATATCGAGATAAAGCGTAAAATCTGGGAACAAAACAGCTTGTTTTGACAAACACACGCTGGTCATCCGGATACTTCGATAACGGATGGCACTTCGATAACAGGAAAAAAGCCAAGTGCGAGAGGTAAGTTAATGAATTTGTTTTATAATGTATATCTTAGAATTAGTTTTTGTAACACGGGACATGGTGGGGTTGATAAATGGTATATCATTTTGTATTGTGAAGAAAGAATTTCAGGGAAGAATGGTAGATTTTTTTTCCAAAAAAAAAATGAGAAAATTCCATCGGAAAACAGCATGAACTGGATGATTTTCATTCAAACAAATTTCAACAAAATAAAAATACTTAAACATGCTAATGCTAGAAAGTGTACGTTAATCCGGCATGTAGAGTTAGTACTGTGGTTCAGAAAATCAAATGTTTATAGTACTCAATGGAATATGAACGAAGAGCATGTTTTAATAGGTGGTATGATTTTGTAGACACTTTGATTCTCGATGAAGGACTCATTGGATAACGGAGACTTTCAACAAAATGAACCATATGGTGTGGTGTAGACCGGCTAATGTACCGGTGTAGTACCAGGGAAGCAGATATCGAGAGGAACGTATATTAGCTTCAACGTTACAATCGATATTAGATAAATATATTGAAACTTCACGCTGAAAGGATCAGATTTTAATCCCCAACATTTCGTGTCTTAATTGAATATGCCATGAAAAACAAAATCATAATCATATTATAAAGGGATAAGAAAAATGAAGCGAATATTTGGTGATTCGTTTTTAATTTACAGAAATTGTTATTTATTGCCTGCTAACTATAACAGTATTCCACAGCGAAATTTGCATTTCTGGTACGTTACAAATAGTGTTTTATATCTGGTAAAAAAATGTCGGGTACCGGTAATCGGGAAAAGATGTACCATTTGCATTGATATGATCGGTGAAAGAAGTGTCTATGAAAATGTAGCATGCGATTCTGTTAACATTAGAATTTCCTCAATAACGTTAGTAAACTAAATGTTTAATATGCTGCTAACTTTAATAGACATATTTATCTTTTATTTCAAATAGTAAACACGTTCTTGATTTATGTCTTAGTATTTTTATTTTGTTGAAATTTGAACCAATCATTTAGTTCATGCTGATTTTTGATTGTATTTTCTGATATGTTTTTTTATTAAATATAATCCACCGTTCTGAAAATCTTTCGCGAATTTCTTTCTTCGCAATACGAAATACCATAAATCGGCCAAACAATCTTCCGTGTCTAAAACCCCGATGAACTGAACATACATGCAAACAAAACTGAAGAACTTACCTCTCGCGAGTGGCTTTTGTTCTTCTCTTGTATCGAAGTTCCATCCGTTATGGAAGTATCCGGGTGGCCGGCGTGAATAATGTCATTATATGTCTGGGGATTTTATCTTAACTTACTTAAAGTGACAGTTCGCGGAATAGATCGTTGTTTTGCATAAACATCGTATCGTAGCGAGAAATAAACTTTGCATAAATTCATTTAAATATATTTTTTATCGAGGTTGACATCGAAAACCTTGTCAAAATCGGTTTTGAATCGATAAAGTTATATATAAATGATCATAAATACATGCATTAGGCGAAAATCATTGCAGCGTCGCGAGTTATGCAAATTATATCTATATTTAGCTTTCGCTAAACATTATAAGCATATGGAAGATAAAAACATAGATTTAGCAAAACCGTAGCGTTGCAACTCAGTTTCCGTCTGTAACAGATGTATTTGCATTTGTTCTTACCTTCTCTCCGCTAAATTCGCCCGTATCCGCAATTGTGTTTGTTTAGGTTTGAATTAACGTGTCGAATCATGAATATTAATTAGGTCGACTGTCGCGCAAAATATCGAGTATCGCTTCGTATGCCGTGTGTCGCCGTCTGAAATTAGACCGCGACAGTCGACAGGCGATATTATTATAGCGATATTTGAATAATATAATATAGTGCGTCGCCGCGACTGTCGCGCAAAATATCGTGCGTCGCTTCGTGTTTCGTGCGTCGCCCTTTGAACGCGAGATACGACACAAGAAGCGATACACGATATTTTGCGCGACAGTCGCGGCGACGCACGATATTTTGCGCGACAGTCGCGATCATCATCATCATCGTCATCGTCATCGTCATCGTCATCATCATCATCATCATCATCATCATCATCATCATCATCAT